>PVIA01006733.1:0-40656 GCA_004024845.1 Tonatia bakeri
CATCCAAATTATAGGAGTACCAGAAGGGGAAGAGGAAGAGCAACAAGTGGAAAAGTATTTGAACAAATAATAGAGGAGAACTTCCCCAATCTGGCAAAGGAAATAGACCTCCAGGAAGTCCAGGAAGCTCAGAGAATCCCAAAGAAATTGGACCCAAGGAGGAACACACCAAGGCACATCATAATTACATTACCCAAGAGTAAAATGAAGGAGAGAATCCTAGAAGCAGCAAGAGACGAGGAGATAGTCACCTACAAAGGAGTTCCCATCAGACTGTCAGCTGATTTCTCAAAAGAGACCTTGCAGGCAAGAAGGGACTGGAAGAAAGTATTCCAAGTCATGAAAGGCAAGGACCTACATCCAAGATTGCTCTATCCAGCAAAGCTTTCACTTAGAATGGAAGGGCAGATAAAGTGCTTCTCAGACAAGGTCAAGTTAAAGGTGTTCATCATCACCAAGCCCTTACTACATGAAATGTTAAAGGGACTTATCTAAGAAAAAAGAAGATAAAAAACATATACAGTAAAATGACAGCAAACTCATAATTACTAACAACCACACCTAAAACAAAAACAACCTGAGCAAACAACTGGAACAGGAACAGAACCACAGAAATGGAGATCACATGGAGGGTTATCAACAGGGGAGTGGGAGGAGGAGAGAGGGGGAAAAGGTACAGAGAATAAGTGTCATAGATGGTAGGTAGAAAATAGACAGGGGGAGGGTAAGAATAGTATGGGAAATGTAGAAGCTAAAGAACTTACAACACATGGATGTGAACTAAAGGGGGGAATGTGGGTGGGAGGGGGTGTGCAGAGTGGAGGAGTGTGCAGAAAGGGGGGAAAATGGGACAACTGTAAGAGCATAATCAATAAAATATATTTTTTAGAAAAAGAATGAACTGGGATATGCTCCAGCAACTCCAGAAAAAAGTTGGCAGGGGGTGAGTTTAAATTAACAAAACTGGCAAAATGTTGGTGATTGTTGAACCTGGGTAGTGGGGACTTCATTGTACTCTTGTCTCCACATTTGTGAGTGTGTGAAACTTTCCGTAGTAAAAATCAGTTTCAGTGTGGTCTCCAGAGTTGCCAGGGGACCCACCTCTGGTCTGGGATCCACATCTGACTGGCTTGGATGGGCACCCAGACTTGAAGTCGACCTGTCTGGTGCCAGCTCTGCCGCTAATGTACTGTGTGGTGCTGGTCAAGTTCCCCCTCACCCCTGACCCTCCGTCCTCCCGGGAGAGGGGGTTCGAGCCTGAAGGGCCCTGAGCACCTTCCGCCTTCCGTCTCTGGGACCGGACACATCCAACTCATATGCTCAGAGACCCTCTGCAGTGTAACTGTCTGCCATTCTTCTTTTCTTTTTTAGTTTTGGATCTTATTTATTTATTTTAGAGAGAGGGGAAGGGAGGGAGAAGAAAGAGAGAGACATCAGTGTGCGAGAGAAACATCCATCGGCTGCCTCTCGCATGCCCCCAGCTGGGGACCTGGGCCGAAACCCAGGCATGTGCCCCAACTGGAAATTGAACCGATGACCCTTTGGTTTGCAGGCCGGCACCCAATCCACTGAGCCACACCAGCCAGCGCCAGGAAGCAGCCCTTCTTACACCTTTGGTTTTGTCTGTGGGTATCATGTACCCCCCTTTGAGAGAGCCTCTGCAACAAGGGTCCTGTGGCATAGGTCAAAGAGACACTGCACCACAACACCCTTGTCCTTGTGCAAGTCACACTGCACATTAGTTCGTGAAAGGCTCTAGTAAGTCCTGCAGTTAAGAGGACTCTTCAGTGCTTCCCACATTTGTTTTTAAGTTGGACTTTCCCGTACCCTGCACATCAGAGTTCTGGAGACACCTTCCGGAAACCCCTGACCTGCCTGTTTGCAGCCAGGGTCTCCTGCCCCATGGGCCAAATCTGTGATCTTTTCTTATGAACATAATGATTC
Organism: Tonatia bakeri; assembly: GCA_004024845.1. Taxonomy (NCBI): domain Eukaryota; kingdom Metazoa; phylum Chordata; class Mammalia; order Chiroptera; family Phyllostomidae; genus Tonatia; species Tonatia bakeri. The sequence goes on from PVIA01006733.1 coordinate 1,945, forward strand.
TGACTCGTTTTCTGTAGAACACAAGATTTTGTTTTCCACATTGTCCAGTGGGTTTCGTGCTTAACTAAATCTGTAGTTTTTTCCTTCAGTCATTCCCTGATCAGGGACATCTGCTTTGATGTTACGCTCTGAGTCACTGCCCAGATGCCAGGAAACCCTCCCACATCAGGAAACCGGGCTTGGCACAATCCGAAGCTTTCCTGATGGGGCCTTCAAGAAGCAATGTTTCTGGGAGGAGCAGGGGAAGGAGCGCAGGCTTTGACATCAAAGACTGTGGCATCAAATCTCAGCTCAGCCATTTACCAGCCATGTAACTTAGGACAAGTTCTTTTGCCTTACCTTAGTTTACCACACAACAAAGTTATTGTAGGGATAAAGCAGCATAGCACGTGTCCAATGCTGAGTTTCCCTCCTTCTCGAAAACAATTTATAATGACAAATATTTACTGAGCATCTACTATGTGCTGACCTAAAAAGGTGTATTACCTGCTTTTATCTTCACATCAGCTCTGTGAGATGATTATTGTTCCTCTCCTTCTGCAGCTGAGGAAATGAAAGCCCAGAGGGGGTAGGTAATGTGCCCACAGTCACACAGAAGGAGTGATGCTGATTTTAGCCCTGGTTAGAGCCACGACGATATCTGCCTCTTTGAAGAAGATCAGGTCCAGATGAGGATGTGTTGATTCACCGAACCTCAGGAACCACGCCTGCCTAGCCAGTGTTTCTGGGTCCTGGACTGTGACCCAGATGGCATGATGTCAGGCCCCGGGAGTGCTTGACTGAGGGCTTGTAGGCAACCATGGGATCCTCAAGCTGAAAGTGTCCACGGGGAATTTCAGGTTCCCTGCAGCCCCAGCCCCCAATTCCAGCCCCAGGGCCACTTCTGGGGGTAAGAGGGGCTCCTGAGCATGCTGCACTCCCCTCCTCATCTGCTTCAGCCAGGGCAGCTAGCTCTGACTTTGGCTGTTTTATATACTGGGGTTTCATGCAAGATTGTATCTGATTAGAGGACTTTCTACTAAAACAAATACATTTGAAAAAACCCTGCCATAGCAAAGCCCCTCCTTTTTTAAACAGGGAAGGACCCTGAGCCCCAGAGAGGTTGAGTAACTTGCCCAGTCGTCTTCCTGGTCCCCAGGCAGATCCCCATCCTCTCCTCAGGAGCAGGAGCCAAGCTGAGGGTGGCTCTGCCACCCTTGGGGAGCCCTTCAAGGTCAGTGATCTGGGCCGGTTCTGCTCGCCAGTGGCCAGTGTCTATGAAGATAACTGTGTCTGAAGCCGGCTCCCTGAACCTCATCGGACCACATCTATTTCTGAGCTGCGGAGCCCTGACGGAGCACAATTTGATTCATAAATTACCCAGCTCAAGGTGTGTGCGATGGGCTCTCCTTCCTAGATTTGAAAGTCATTCACTCTGGAGCTTGCAGCACTTGGGGCCGAAAGGGGCAGGCAGCCGGGGGACTGTTGGGATCAGCACTCCAGGAGGGAAGGAGGCCAAGGGATGGGGAGGCCCTGGGGAATCAGGGAGTGCTGCCGGGTGCCAGTGCCGAGCTCATGTTTTGGTGAATCCTTCCAACAACCCTGGGAGGCAACTTCTGTTATCATCATCCCTATTTGGCAGGCGAATAAACAGGCTCAGAGAGGTGAAGGCACCTGCCTAAAGTCACATGGCTGCAAGCAGTGACGCTAGGATTCGAACCTGGAGCTCTCTGATGCCAGTTTCTCCTGCAAGATCATGATGGTGGCAAAATGGGGCTGGAAAAGTGCAGGACTCGGGTGGACCCTGGGAAGTAGGATTGGAAGGGAAGGCTCGGGGCCAACGAGCCCTCTCTTCCCACAACGTTCAGTGTGCAGCTGCAACCACCGTCTCATCCCACCCTGCCCCACTTCGCCACAGTCTTTTCTAACGCCACCCAGTGCCAGGTGCCACTTGGTTCCACCTGGTTCCCCGTCCTTGGCACAAACCTGACCTGGCCTGTCTTTACCACTCCCACTACTGGATCGGCACACCCCCAGTGAGGACACCCCCACTTTGTGCTTCCTTCTCCTTGGGCATCTGATCACTTTCCTGTTTGTTTTCTTAAGTATCTCCCCTCCTCCTTCCCCCTTCACACTCTCCCTCTAGGACAAGGCCTTTCAGATCCTCAAATATCAAATGTTTCGTATTCGTGGATTAAGATGGCTTTATCGGAGCCCGTAAATCTCCCAGAGCCCTGATGCTCTCTTAAGTGCCAAGCCTCAGGTGAGTTATGTGGGCTGGGCTCAGCAGCGGACAGAGCAGGTGGTCCACAGGGACCGTCATGCACCTCAGCTCCCACCCTTGGCCCAAGGAGGGGCCCCCATTAAGCATGGGTGTGGCTGTTCTGGGCCTACCTGGCCCTGGCCCTGGAGGTAACCAGGCCCCAGGCCATTGAGCAGGTGGGTCCCTGAGGGATCCACAGCCCTCTGCTTTCCTTTTCCTCACTTTGCTCATCTCCTAGCCAGACTCCAGCCCCCATGGCCTAGGGAGCACCAGCCCCTCACAGGACAGACCATGGCAGCCAGGAGGGACCTTTGAGACCCGAAAGACCCAGGATCTAGTTCCAGCATGGTCACTAGCCATATGTCGTTGGGTGCATCATTTCCCTAGCTGAGCCACAGTTTCCTCATCTGATGAGTGGGGGGCCGTGCTGGCCTCACAGGGCACTTTGAAAAGTCAGTGAGCTCACGAGTGTGAGAATACCTGCGAAGCACTGTCCCAGCGGGCAGAAGCATGTGTCTTCCCTGCGGCTGGGGGAAGCCTGGCGTGTGGGCTAAGCTACAGGCTCTGGGGTTGGTCGGCATGGCCTTGAGTCCTGCTTCTGCTGTGAACCAGCAGTGCGACCTCAGAAAAATCACTTAATTTCTCTGTGCCTCTGTTTTCTCACCTGTAAAATGGGAATAGCAATAATAATGGGAGTAGCAAAGATGGCAGTGAGGATGCTCTGCCTGTGGCGTTGCCATGAAGAGTAACAGACTAAGCACGTGAAGCGCTTACAGCCCGGCCCGACACACAGTGGGCCCACAGCCCGTGGCCCTTGTAATTGCCCCTTTCCCGCTACTGTCTCCCAGTCCATTTCCTCTTCACCAGCAGGCCTTCCTGCCTCCAGGGACTCCCCATTGCTGTTGGACAAAAATCCCAACTGCTCACCTGCCATCTGAGGCTCCCACATCCTAGCTCAGTCGCTCCTCACACCACTTCTTGTGAGCTCTGCCCCTCCTAACGGCTCTGCACCTGTGAAGCCATTGGCCCTGCTCCATCCTTTCATTCATACTGGTCCTCCTGACGAGATGCCCTCTCCCTCTCCATACTTCCCCACACCCTGCCCTCCAAGGCCCGGCTTCAGTAGCCCCTCCTGCACCAGCCTCCCCACCCCCTCGTCAGCTGCCCTTGGCTGGGCTGGGCACCTGCTTGGCATGGGTTGTCTTTCCTCATCTAGATGAATGCCACTGGGGAGCAGAGACCTCCTCTAATGCAGCTCAGCCTCTCCAAGACCTTGCAAATTCAGGTAAATTCCTCCCTTCATCCTGGCTGATGTAGCAGTGACCAAGGCAGGAGAGGTCCCTGTCTTCGGGGAAATGATGCTGAGCAAAGGGTCGTCAGTGAGGTGGCAATCCCACTGCAGGAAGAATAACTAATTAGAGTGGATTCATTTCCCAATCAGGCTACAACCGCAGCCCCTTAGAAAACACAGACACATCATCGAGCCTCGGGGATTTTCATGGTAAAATATATGCACGTGAAATGTGCTCTTCCCAGCGCACGGTTCAGTGGCATCAGACACTTCACGATGCTGCGCAGCCTCCACCGCCGTCCAGTCCTAGAGCTTTGGGGATTGTTCACTAAAGGAACTTCTTCTTCTTTTTTTGATAGAAGTAATCAATTAAGTCAAAAGGGAAAAGTCGACATGACTCTAGAACAATGGTTCTCAACCAGGGGCAATTTTGTCCCCCACCTAGGGAAATTTGGGCAATGCCTGGAGATTTTTCAGTTGTCACAGCTGGGTAGAGGGGTGTTCCTGGTGTCCAGCAGCTCGAGGTTAGGGGTGCTGCTGCTAAACACCCCCCAGTGTGCAGAGCAGTCTCCTGAAACGAAGGCAGTCTTTAACATGCTGTTAACATTTCATTCCTAGGTCTATGCTTATACAGCAGTGGGCAAAAGTAGGTCTACAGTTGTGAGTATGTGGAACACAGAGTTTGCTCTACTATTATTGCTTATGAATTATCGGATCATTTTCCATACGAACAACTGTAAACCTACTTTTGCCCACACCTGTATTTTTAAACAGTTAAACATGTGTCTTACAGAACAATGGTATTTTGTGACTCCTTTGAAAAAAATGTCTTGAGCATCTGTCTTTTCAAGTCACAAACATCTGCCCCAGCCGGTAGTTCACTTGGTTATGTCTAGTCAGGAACGTCTTCTGCAACATTGTTGCTTGTGGCCAACCAAATTGCGCGTTGTAACGTACTGAACTAATCCTGTGCCGTCACGCATTGAGCCTATTCCTGACTCTCCCCATTAAACAGCACTGAGGGGAGCATCCTGGCGGTTACCGTGGTGAGCACACCCATGATTATTCCCTTTGGAGAAGTTCCCCCAGGTGCAGAGTAAAGGTTTTTCAGGAACTGGGGGGACTCTGATCCGAGCCATCGCCCCTGGCAATGCCTTGCTGATCCCCATCACGGTGTCCTCGGAGGACGCCCGTCTGAGGTTCCACATTTGCGGGGAGCCAGGCCCTGCTGTTTGTGAGAGCGGGCCATGGCTTGACCCTTAGCAGCCTGACATAATAGGCTTTACTATCCTTGGCTACTCGGGTTAATGTTTCATAAATTGGAGCCAGTTATTAGCAAATTAATCAGAGTCCAGTTTGTGGTCTTATTAGGAGAGGTAATCATTTGTTGGTTTAAGTGAGCTTGATGGAAACCATTGGTCTGTGAAGTGCCTGCAAGACAAGCAGACTGCAATTCACACCTACTTGAGGGGCTCGGAAGGTTATCTTTCCCTGACCGGACGGCAATAACTGTAATTAACTGAGCTGGGCTCAGCTCAAACATATTGCCATGGTTTGTTCGGAGAGGCTGGTAGCCCCAGCTGGAACTGCTAACTGGCTGATCCCTCCTCGGGGCCCTCGTACAGGGCCACATGGTAGGTCACCCCAGCAGCATTCTGCCCCATAGCCCTTCACACCTGCCTCAGAAGGGCCCCCGGACACCCCGGCTTCGGCGCTCATTTGTTCAAACACCGTTTGTTGAGCACCTACTTGGAACCAGTCCCCTGCTCCCCTGGGGCTTGCATTCCAGTGAGGCGTGGGGGAGGGAGACAATAATAGGCAAAGGCATACACAGATGAGGAGAGAGGTTCAGAAATTAGAAGCGCTGAAAGAAAGAAAACAGAATGTGGAGAGGAGAGTGATGGGGTGACAGTGGGACCACAGGGTGGTTAGGGAGGGCTCCCTGTGGAGAGGACATTTGAGCTGAGACCTGAATGCAGACGAGGCACCCAGCAGAGATCACCAGGGTGAAGGCTCCAGGTGGCTTCAGGAGAAGCTTTGGGGAGGGGGTGGGCCTAATCCCCCACCTGGAGGGTCCAATGCTGGGCAGGGGGAGGCACAAGCCCTCAGCCTGTGCCCACCGCCTCCTCTGAAAGCCGAGGGGACGAGGCAACCCACACCACCGGGTGCCATATGTCGATCGTGAAGCCACTGAACGCAGCCCAGCCCAGGTGCCCCCCAGGATACCGGCCCCTTTTGTGCGCAGGCAGCTAGGTAGCCATTTTTAATTCATAAGGTGTCTTCTAAAGCCTCTCTCTCAGACTGCTCCCAACTTTCACAATACAGTGATACCATTCTATACCAGACACAATTACACGGCCCTACTGGACAGCTACAGGCGGCTTAGGCCGTGCACACACAGCTGTTCAACGGGCGGCCCCTGGCGGTGGGAAAGGGAAACCCGGGAAGCCCTCGCTCCGCCCCTCCCTGCCCAGACGACACAGTGCCCCTCGCTCTCTGTGCCTTAGTTTCCTCATCCGGAAAACGGCAATAATAGGATCTATCTCGCGGGAGTTTTGTGAAAATTGGAAAAGATACGCATACAAAATACTTTGCCAGGCGCTACACATGTTGGCTGTTTTGGGAGAGCTCCTCACGGCTCATTCGGGATGAGAGAGGCCACAGCTGGGACTAACCAGTCTGACCCTCTGACTCAGAAAGTGGGCAGAGCGGGGGGAGAAGGAAGGGGAACAAATCACGCAGACTCTGCCGGCCGCACAGTAGGGGCGCTGCACACGACGCAATCCTGCCCCTCCGTCACACAGCCCGGTGCGGTGGGAGTCGTTACCCACACTTTACAGGTGAGGGACGTGGCTCGAGGGAATCAGAGCATTGCGGGGGTCTCACAGCTCACAGGTGGCAGAGCCGCTGCTGGCACCTGGCTCTTTTCTCAACACGTGAGTTTTGGGCACAGGGGGTGGTCTTCACTCGGGTGAACTCCGGGCAGAGACCATGACTGAGAGAGAGACCACAGGAGGGAAGGGCGTGCGAATCCCAGCTCTGCTCGCCTCCCTGGGGACAGTCCCTGACCCTGGGCCTGGGGAGGGCTAGGGGAGGGTCCGGTCCCACAGGCTGTCTCATCCTGCCTCCTGCCTCCATCCAGGGCCTCGCATTTGGGTGGGTGAAGGCCAACTAGGTCGTGAGCTCTTCGTGAGCACTGCTTTCTTCTTTTGCCCACCCCACAGCCACTGCACAAGGCCAGGCCCGAAGGGTGTCCCCACCTGCTGTGTGCCCATCGACCCTTCCCAACTGCTGTAGAGGGGAAGCAAAACTTCAGGCCGTCCAACAGATATGTCCTGAGCGTTGTGTGGATGCCGCAGGGGAGAGAAACGTGAGACCCCAGCCAGCCCTTCTCCTCAAGGCCACGCTCGGTCTCTGGGCACGAGAACCAGGGGAGCCCCACAGCACAGGGCGGGCGGTTCTGAGGGTGCTGGCCCAGGGCCGGGCTGGAAGGAATGAGAGACAACAGCTCTTCCAGGACCGGCTTCCTGAGCCGGTGACATTGGAGATAGATCTTAAGAATGGGAAGGACTGAGGTGGGAGCCCTTGGTTTTTCTTTAACTGTGAGAGCAGAGAGAACGGTCACTGTTAGCCCAGTGGAGCAGACAAAGCAATTGAAAGTCATCAGCCTGTGTTCCCGCACGCACCATCGGCCACTCACTAAACTGCTTTTTGCTGAGACCCAGCTCGGCCATGGGTCGAGATGCTGCCGGCACAATAACAAGGGGACAAGATGTAGAACTGATGAGATTTGGCAGGGGCCGGGAGGCGGGGGGCCTGGGGAAGGGCAGAGCCTGCTAGCCTGGAAGGAACGAGGGGGTGGGAAAGCGAGCCCTTCATGGTTCAAAGAGAGAGCTGCCTCCCTGCTCCCCAAGTCTGACCACCCACTCACCTGTACCCCCTCCAGTCCCTTCTCCCGCTCTCTCCCCTCCCCGTGGCTGTCTCTGTGTCACACAGAAGCCCTGTGCCTGGCTGCTGTGCCTTCTAGCCACCTCTGCCTCCCCTCGTTTGTTACACCAGACCCCGGGCAGCGGACCTGCACCCCTGTCCCCATTCTGTTCCCCACTGGCCCTCACATCTCAAGTCTGACCGAGCCACTGTAATTTAATAAATGGGGAAGAGAAGGCTATGACTCCCCCTCAGTGGCCTTTCATGGTCCCGAACTCCTGACTCACATCCTCTTTCTTGCAAATCTGAAGGGGGTTTGATGCCTACCGCCTCTAGAGGAAGGCTGCCCCCAAGAGAACCAGCAGGGCTGGTCATGGCCTGCTTCTTTGTTTGTGTGAATCTCTAAAGTTACAGCCCCCAGAAGCCCTGGGCACTTCGGGTGCAGCCCATTCCACCCCAGAGCCCCTCCCTACCAGGTATATCCACACACACCTAGGACAGCACCTGTCGACCCAAGGGAGGCAGCTGCCCTTCTGCTCAGCTGTGGGGGCTGAACAGGTGAAAGGCGTCCCTGCTGAGCCACCCCCAACCCCCCCCCCCAGGTCCCAGGAGACTTGGATAAAAATGTCAGGAGACCAGAGGGCTAACATGGTGGTATCAGCTTCTAGGAAAGCAGAGAAACTCGTGTGCGTAGCTGCCAAGCTCACCACCCCCCGGGGGAGAGGGAATAGTAAGAGGGGAGAGTAAGGAAAGGGAGCAAGGAAGTGGTGACCCCCCTGAGGGGTGAGTGATGCAGGAAGCAGAGGCCAGGGTCCCGGGTACGATGCCCTGTGGGCCTGAAGGTTTGTACTGGGCCTTGACCCCAGTGCTGCTGACTTGTACACGTGGGTCCTTGGTTGTGAGCCTGTCCTGGCAAGAAGAGGGGGTTGACCCCGTGTTCCCACTGGGCAGACAGCCTAGGCACAGGCTTCTCAGGTGGGGTGGGGGGCGGGGTGGGGGGCGGGCTGCAGTGTTGAGAGCTTCCCATGTGCCAGGCCCTGTATTAACTCCTTTAATCCTCACAGCAACATGGTAACTATTAGTAACTATGGTTAGCTCCATTTTACAGACCAGAACACTGAGGCCCAGGTGTGTTAGGCAACTTGACCAAGGTCGCCCAGCTAGTAAGTAGCAGAGTCATGATCTGAACCCACTCCATCTGCCCCCAGAGGACACAATCTTAACCTCCTCTCCACTCTGCTTTGTGTTGCTTTTCTTCAGGGGCTGTAGCTCAGCAAGTAATACTTATACATTCAATAATGTGATTAAGGCATCAACCCTGCCTGCTTTTCTCTACTGATTCCCAGCACCTTGCACACAATAGGTGCTCAGGATTAACGGGAATGAAAGAGTGAGCTAATCAATCAGTCTTTGAATGAGACCTGCCCTTGGCCCTCCCTGTGGGGAGCAAGGCTCTCTTCCTGCTCCGGACCCAGCCAGCATCCCCATGAGTGCCGATGTTGCCTTGGTGATAGTAGGACCATCAGACCCTGGCCTTGTCAGCTCCCTGGGCGTGACCCTTTCTGGCTGTTGGTCCTGGGAGTTCGTGGTTCGTACTTGGCAGGAGGTTTGAAGGTGAGACCCACACACAGATGTGTGAAAAGAAAGCGTGCATGTGTTGGGGGGGTCCTCGAGTCTGGCTGTGCACCATTGCAGGTATTGGCCTGCACATTCATTGGAGAATGTGTGTAGCTTGGAAGAGGGGGTGTTCTATGTCCTGAGACAGAATCTGGGTTTGGGGTGGCTATCAGTGGGGTGACAGTGCTGGGTGGGGCGTCCCTACTGAGTGTACTGGAGTAGACACCCTACTTTCCAAAATGAAAACCAAGCACATTGTTCAGCAAGGGCCTTCTGGTTTGCAAATGATTAATAGGGAAAATCTTGCAAAGATAAAAATTGAATCACATCCAGTTAAACATTTGATAGGTTCCTTTGTTGGGAAGAATAAATTCATATGAAAATCTAGAATGATGGGATGGATACTGGAGGTGGGAGGGCTGTCCATGTGTGTGAGGGTGGTGGGGGAGAGGCCTGGCCAGCAGCAGGCTCTGCGGTCTTGTCCTTAAAAGTCTTTCTTTCTTTCTTTCTTTTTTTTTTAAAGGAAGTCTATTCGTAAGAAGACCATTCTTTTTTTTTTTAGATTTTATTTTTTTATTTTTAGAGAGGGAAGAGAGGGAGAGAGAGAGAGAGAAACATCAATGTGCATTTGCTGGAGGCCGTGGCCTGCAACCCAGGCATGTGCCCTGACTGGGAATCGAACCTGCAATGTTTTGGTTCGCAGCCCGCGCTCAATCCACTGAGCTACACCAGCCAGGGCTGCAAAAGTCTTCTTTTTTTTTTAATCCCTTTAGAGCTGAGGAAAGGGAGGAACAGGGAGATATAGCAGCTTCCACGGGCGATCCAGGTGTCCGCCTTTGTGTGTTCAAGCCTGGGATCAGTTCCCTCCTGTGGCATCAGTGTCTCTCCACCCCCTTCCCCAGGCCTGCCTGTCCTCCAAGGCCCAACCCAATTCAAACAGCACTCACTGAATACCTACTTTGTGCCGTGAGCTGTTCCAAGCCCGTGTGTGTGTGTGTGTGTGTGTGTGTGTGTGTGTGTGCGCGCGCACGCACGCGCGCACACACACACACACACACACACTCACTTAATTCTCATGACCCTTTGAAGTAGATCTATTATTATCCCCATTTTACAGATAAGAAAACCAGGACACAGAGAGGTTAGGTAAGCTGCCCAAGGTCACACAGCTAAACAATGATATAGGGAATCAATGCCACTTTGTCCATGAAGCTTTCCATCTTTGAGCCTTCCCATGTGTGAACAGCCTCACTGCCGTGAACTCAGAGACACTCCCCCACCAGGCCGCACGTGCTGTGGAGTCGGAATCCCTGGCCCTCCATAATGCCAAGCTCCAGGCCCGGCCCAGGGGATTGCTGACTGTGTGGACAGATGGTAGCAGTGAGTGAGTGTGTGGACGAATGACACACTGGTTAATGAGGATGAGAGGAGGGTGGAACTGGGATTTTCCCAGGTAAAACGGGAGAGCTCCCAGCCTGGTGGGGAGGCGTCAAGGGAAGGACGGGGCCCAGGCCAGCTGGGAGCAGCCTCCTTCAGGGACACCCTCACTACTGGGCATCCCACACTGTCCAGGGGCCTTGAGGGGTCATTGTAACAGACCCCACCTTCCAGGGCTTTTATCCTGGGTGGGGAAATCATGGAATAATGAACAGAACAGCGACTACTGCCTGTGGGGCGGAGGGGCCAGCAGGAGAGGTGGGACTGCCTCCCGGGAGTGGGGACTGGCACTGGGTGGGAGGAGGGGAGGGGAAGCCGAGAGAGGAAGGTGCCCCTGGAAGATGGGAAGGCAGGAAGGAACACAGTGATTCGGGGAACCCAAGGAAGCCACTGTGGGGGCGCGGGGTGCCTGTAGGCGAGATCATGAAATGAAGTTGGTGGGGGAGGGAGAGTGGGACACGGAGGCCTCCGTTTGAGCAATGTCACTCGTGTGTGAGTTTTGCTAGTACTTCACACACATATTTTAAATTGTAATAAGTACTTAAACATTTATTCTTGAAATTGAATTGTTTTAACTTATACTTATCATAAAAGGAAACTGCGTCATTGTCATAAATAGAAAACTAGAATAGAATAGAATAGAATAGAATAGAATAGAATAGAATAGAATAGAATAGAACAGAACAGAACTATAAAGACAAGCACAAAGGAAACAAAACAAGGTCACTGCCATGGTCCATTGGGTCCACTACACAAAATAACGCAGGCTGAGCAGCTTATAGACAACAGAAGCGTGTTTCTCACAGCTCTAGGGCTGGGGGGACTGGGATTGGAGTGCCAGCCTGGAGCTCTGCGGCGTCTTTCCGAAGAGACTAATTCCATTCACGCTTCACCCTCTGACCTCGTCCCCTCCCAAAGGCCCCGCCTACTGATACCTTGGCTTTGGAGGTTAGGATTTCACCTGCTGAGTTATAGGGGCATAAACTTTCAGACCATCTAAATTACCAGGTTCCCCCTGGGCACTGCCCCCTCTGGAGGCTCTGAGCTGAAGCCCACTCTTTCTTTGTTACACAAAAGCAAGCGAGGGTTAGAGAGGTCTCACCAATGTGTCAGCACCAGACCAAGACTTGCCCCTGATCCCAGGGGGTGAATGGGCACACTGTTCTCATCTGTCGTCTGTGCTACCCCTGCCTGGGCCGTGTACTCTCGTGTACTCCGTGGTCCCTGTGTGCTCCAGAGCTCTTTCCCTTCTTCCTTGAGCCACCATGTTAAGTTCCTAACTCACCCTTAACCGCTGGAGAGGAGCCGTGGTCTCAGCCCCCCACCCCCATCTACTTGCCCTGTGCCCCAGTCACACCCAAAATGCTTCTCTCCCTTGCAGGGAACACCAACAGCATCTTTGCCCTGGACTACATCAGTGGTGCACTGACCTTGAATGGTCTGCTGGACCGGGAGAACCCCCTGTACAGCCACGGCTTCATCCTGACCGTGAAGGTGAGAGCCAGGCCACCTCCATCCAGGGGGAGGGGATGCCCACACGCGGTGCCAGCCCCCAGCAGTGGCCAAGGTGGAGGTTTCCAGGAGGCTCGTCACTTCTGCTCTCTCACCCTGTGCTGATTCCTGGGGGTCGTGCCAATGCGTATCAGGAGTAGGCCATGTCAGGGGCCTTGCTGTGCACACAGTAGGTGCTCATCTCATCATGGTCCTTACTATTATCCATAATTTCAAGTTCTCTGCTCTAGCCAACTGAGATTCTTAAGTTTACCCCATTTCTGGGTTGTTTATTTTTTGTCCCATTTCTGCTTCTCACAGCTTTCCTGGGGTTGCTGCCTTGTCAGGAAACAGCAGTGCAGTGGGGAAGGGTAGCCCCTGCAGTGATCCCCACCCCGGAAGTTGTAGTAGAGCCACAGCCCTGCCTCACCCCCGCCCCCTGTAGATCCTGCCACTCATGGCCAGTTTTAATTAAAATCGATGACTTGCTGAGCCATTCCCTGGGAAGCCCATTCAGGGCATGGATTCTGCATGGGCTACAGGGGTCCTCCCCAGCCCCAGCCACTGACTGAGGGGCGGGGGGCAAAGCCTGAGGAGAGGACTCTGGGAAGGAGGCCCTTCCATCAGTATGGGGAGGATTTTGCAGCCCAACCTGCTTCTCTGAGCTGCCCCCCTTGACCTTGAGAGGGCCTGAGGCAGCAATGGGTTAAGTAGCCCCCTCTCACCCACTGCCTCCTTCCTTTCCACCTGATGTGCATGTGTGGGCCGATGGGGAAAGGGCATGCTACCACCGCCTCTCCATCACCCAGCACCAAGCCTGTGAGCCCCTCTCAGCCTTCCTTCCTCTGGAGCGGCAGCTGCAATGGGAGAGAACTGCCACCTAGTCCCACTGCAGCCACCAGCTCCCTGGGGGACCCTGAGCTCAGCTATCCATTTTTATACAAAGTGTTAGGGTGATTTCCCAAACTCAGCTGTGAATCTAAATCCCTGGGGAACTGGTGAAACATACCTAGTCCTGGGCCTCTTGCCTAGAGACGGCTGGTTCAGAGGTTGAGGTGGGAACCGGGAATGGGTGTTTTAGAACCTGAGGGCTGCAGTGGGGAGACTGGGCACCCAGGTACCTGAGTCCATCTGTTCCTGAGTCTGACCAAGACCTTCACGGTGCCTAGCGCAGTGTTCAGACCATGGCAGATACTGAATTAAGTCTCAATTACCTGCTAACACAAAAATCTTGGCCTCAGTTTCATCATCTGCTACATTGCATAAAGACTCTTACTTTGCCCCTCGATGAGCCCCCAAATCTGTCTTGTCCTCCCTACCCCACCTCAGCCCCTTGGTTCTAGAATCCTACTGCCTAAGCTTGATACCTGCTCTGGCTGTGCGTCTTTATACAAGTTACTTAACCTCTCTGAGCCTCAGTTTCCTCATTGGTAAATTGGATCAGTAAAATGGGAATGCTATGATAGACTCTTCCTCCTGGGGTTGTGGCGAGGATGAGGCGAGGGTGTGGCAGCGCCACAGAGCACCGTGTCTGGCACTGAGAAAGCCCGGGTAAACGATAGCCATTGTTGCAGTCATGGCTGCCTTCAGCCTGAGGTGCTCGTCCTCTGTCTGCAGGGCACGGAGCTGAATGACGACCGCACCCCATCCGACGCCACAGTCACCACAACCTTCAACATCCTGGTTATCGACATCAATGACAATGCCCCAGAGTTCAACAGCTCCGAGTACAGCGTGGCCATCACTGAGCTGGCACAGGTCGGCTTCGCCCTCCCCCTCTTCATCCAGGTGGTGGACAAGGACGAGGTAAGTCCCTGGGACCCGTGGCCCATCTAGACCCCCCACCCTGCCTGGGCTGTGTGACCCTGGGGAAATCCCCAGTTACCTCTGTGCTTGCAGGTCCCCGTCTAGAAAACAGAAACAAACACCACCCCCTGTCCCACCACTGCATTCTGAGGATAAATAAGGCTGCAAAAACCATAGTCTCTAACTTTTGGATTACGTCCCACAACCTGCAAAAACGCTTGAGTACATACCTCCAATATGGAGTTATTTATTCGGAAGCTATATACATGATGATTTTACTAATCTAGTATAGGTGCACTAGAAAACATACACCCCCAAAATAGAAATTTTAGAAGATAAAGGCTCTTGTATAAATGATGACCTTGGAAGAAAGTCTTATTCCTGCTTTCGGGGTAATAAAGGCCCCTCCCCTTTCATGCGAGGAGCTGAGTGTGCTCAGCGGGATCCCGGGCCATAAGGAGACTGCGCAGGGCTCCGGGATGCCTGTATCCCCTTGCCTATGGGCTCGCCTGGCTGAGGCCAGTCTCGGAAAGAGGGGCATGGGCATCAAGCAAGGGAGAGGTCCAGAGGGACAGGAGAGAAAAGGCTCTGGGACGGGGACCTGTGTCATCAGGGATGGGCCAGGCCTAGATGAGACAGGCTTCTCTATATGAATGGGACCCTCTCAGCCCGCCTCCTCCCCCAGTCCCTTCCTGTGCCCTGTCTCCCCCGCCCGTCACAGCCACAGGGGTCCACAGGACTTCTATTTATCACTGCTGCTCCCCCGGCCCACTCTGCTCCAGAATTCCATCAGGTTTCCCAGTCTGAGGTCCTTCTCTGCAATCACTCCTCACTCGGGGCTCCCGCACTGGCCTTGCTCCAGGCCCAGCTTTCTCCTCGCCCCTCCTGCCCCATCCACCCTGACTGCTCTGCACACCGCCCAGCACGCCCGCCCAGGAGCCCTTCCGCCCACAGCCCTTTCCTCTCCTGCCAGCTTCTCCCACCGGGACATGGTCCCCGACGAGGACTCAGGGCCACCAGGGCAGGTCAGTCCCTGTGTGCGTGTGCATGTGCGCAGGCATGCACATGCCTCCACCCCCTGCTGGTCATTTCAGATTCATCTGTCTGAAAAACTAAAGCACGTACTGAGTACCTGCAGTTTACAAGGATCTACCTGTGGCCCCTTGAGGGAGACCAGGAAATATAACCCAGGTCTGTCCCAAGGACCCAAGTGTGTTTACACAAAGGTAGTATGAACCTTTTAAATCACACACAAAATCATAGAAAGTTTAAAAGGTGGAGATAAACAAATAGAATGACAGCCCGAGAGAACAGAGGCCCTGGAAGAGGAGTGTGGGTCGAGAGTCCGGTAACACGTGCAGCGAGGGCTCTGGAGCTGGGCTGAGGGAGGGGCCGCAGGGGCTGCGCAGGTCAGGAAAGGCTCTCTGACAAGAGGTAGACTAGCGCTGAGCCTTGGGGTATGAAACAGATCAGGAAAAGGAGCACAAGAGAGCTGGGGGCGGGCAGCGACCCACAGAGAGGCCCAGAGGGAGAAACCGGCAAGTGGACAGAGGGAGCAGGTGGTAACTCCCGCGACTGATGCAGGGTTTGTCAGTGGGCTGGTGGGAAGGTGGGCTGGACTCAGGCCTGGAGGGCCTTGCAAGGCCTTGAATGCCAGGCCTAGGAATTTGGGTTTGCTTTTGAGGCAACCCAGAGGAGAGGCAGCATTTGGAGTGGTTTACTGCCCAAGCTCTGGAGTCAGACGGGGCCATTTGCTAGGTCTGTGACCTTGGGGGAGTCAGTGGCCCTTCCTAAGCTTCACTTTACTCATCTGTGTAAAAAAGACATAAAAGGAAAATGTATCTGTTTGCATTACAGCAACAAATTAGCACTGAAACAGAAGTTTATTTCTGAGTCAGACTGCTTGTCTGGCGTGGGTCGGGGGACCCCCTCTCTGTAGCCACTCAGGCACACACTGCAGTTCCATTGGTCCCTGCAGCAGGGAGGAGGCAGCAGGAGGTCAAGCACCAGCTCCTCTCTGCTAAGTTCCAGAATGAACCCATTGGCCGGAACTAGCTACATGCCCGCCTTGCTGCCAGGAGGCTGCAAAATGTGGGAAAGCAGCTGTGTGTGTGTTTGCCACAGGGGAGATCAACAGGGATATGGGGAGAGGAGACCCCAGAATCGGTACATAGAGCCCAGTGTGGAGGTGCCTCCCACACACAGGTGTTAACCAGAGGGGACCAGGGGCATCGCCAGCAGCAGGGCCGGAATGCCCAGGGCCCTGCGCACCGTGACTGGTCCAGGGATTTGTCTCAGGCTCTCTTTGCTGCACGCCTGTCTGAAGCATCTGCAGGAATGCTGAGGGGTGTCTGGGCACAGCCTGCCCACTCAGGCACAGACGTCAGCATGCCTGCTGTGGACGTGGAGTCCAGCACTGCCAGCAGCCATTCTGCTGTTTCCCCCAGGTAGCTGGCCAGTGTCTCTGGCAGTAGAGGACCAGCCTCCTTCCCACAGGGTTCCTCTGGACTCCAGGGCACAGGGAGGTGCAGAAAAAGAACTACCCTCAAGGAGCAGCAGCCCCGAGGCCCAGACTGCCTCGCCCTAAGGTTATCCATCTCGTCTTCCAGGCTCCCAACAGAACAGCACCCAAACCACGCCAGACGCAGTCCTGGGCTTCTTCCGAAATTGCTTTTGAAATTGCCCTGCTCTTCCCCATGTCTTCTCCACTCTCCAGAACTCCAGAGGGGTTCTGATCTGGACAGGGAACAGCTCCCAAGGCCCAGTCTTGGGTGCTGAGGGTCGGGCCCCAGGTCCCCGGCTGGGGTGTCAGCCACGTTGCCAGCAGGGACAGAAAAAACAGGTGCCCCTGACACTGAGCACAGCCCAAGCATTTAGAATCTGGGGAAAACCCAAAGAGAAATCAGGCAACTTTGGTAACAGAGATTCTTTTTAAATTGTCATTTCTCCCTGTTTCCCTTCTGATGGGAAAATACGTCTATAGGGATTTGTGTCCCGGTTGACGGTGACTCCGGATTTGCTAAGTGCGGCAGAAAAACGTGTTCACTGAGCAAACCTGGAGGAAGAAAGGGGGCATGAGGAGAGGCCACATCCCTTTGTCACAGATCCTACAGAACCACGCGACTCTCCCTCGCACTCACCGTGACTGTGATTTCGCGTCATCAGTGTGTTGATCTAACAATGAGTCTCCTTATTAGAGGGAGTGAGCCACAGGCAGGGGCAGGTCTGCTTTTGCTGGCCCGTGTGGCCCAGTGCCTCCTACTCCGCCTGGCATCTGTGAGGCAGTGTAGAAACACGGTCTGGTGGAGTTGGGGCACGGGTCAATGGTACGGTGATCCAAACTGATCGTCGGTCGGGGCTCTTGGGCTGAAGCCCAGTTCCCACTGAGTTTCTGTGGGAAGGTGACCCCACATGTCCACTGTGGAGCAGTAGAGGGTGCGGATGGAAAACAGGAAGGGAAGGAGGACGCAGTTTAACCTTTCAGTCAGCATTTCATAGCCAACATACCTAAGAAGGATGCTAATCTAAATCACAAAGACTAGATGACGCCTGCCATCCTCTCCAGATGTAGGATTCCACTCAGTTTCTTGCTGAATCTTAGGCTCTGCCAGACCATTACAACCAACAAAGGTGCTTGAAAGAGGCCCTTTCTATCTCCCAAGGACTCCATCCTCATTGTCAAGTCTCTGGGAGTAATTTCTTCTCATTTGCCCAGGTATAGAAAATTCGCAGAAGCCAGAAAATGAAGGGACTGGGCGGGCTGAAACCAACAACCCATTTGCCTGTGTGACAGCTGAGCCGCAAATAGATGGTTGTGATGCAGATCGCACCAAAAAAAATCTCAAGGCGAAGGCCCAGGAGTCAGCCTTGGTGTGGGAGCTCATCTCTGAGTTTCAGATGAAAGGCTGTGGCAGCTTCATTCCCTGTGCCCGGCTGCTGGGCAGTCTCGTCTCTTCCTCGGAGCTCTGGGAAGCTATGGGAAGCAAGCAGCACTCTGGTCACTTGGATTCGCCACATCCTTACCCAGCCCTGCCTGCAACACACACATTCTTCAAGTTTTCTCCACTTAGTTAACTTTTCCTCTCCCAATCTTGCTTGTACCCTCCCAGTCCTGCTTACCGCTGAGCCAGCAGCCCCAGGGGTTATTGAGATGGTTGGAATGTTCTGTTCCATTGTTCTCAAAACCTGCTCCTGTTTGGAAGTGAGTGGATTATCTGCCCCCATCCTGCCTCTGAAGGGTTGTAGGAGGGAGTCAGGGAGACCATGCCTCTGGCTGCTTTACGAATTCCAGCAACAGGTTTGTTTTTAAATACTGCTTTTGCACTGTGCACGGCCCCTCCCCACGGACTCAGCTGAAAGTGGACAGCTCCTCCCACCTGCCCGCCAGTCAGGAGGAGCGCCCTTGGTGTACATAGGGTCTTTCTTCTCGGGAGCTGGGAGTGTTCGACCTACTTTATTTCTGCCTCGTTTCTGACCCCCAGCTTCTCAGAACATATCTGCCGTTGTCCTGGAGGACGCTTTTGCAGAGGGACAGGGTTGGGGGTGGGGGGTGACAGTATTCCCCCATACAGGCCTCTACCGCCCGGTTCTGGCTGCTTCTGGAAATTGGAGTTGTCTCAGAAGGGCCTTCAGACCTCACTGGTTTGCCTCCCGCCATCAGTCTGAGGAAGCATGCACAGGTGGTGGGGATTAGGCAGTCACTCACTCAACAATCATTGCGCCCGACTCCATGCCGCACACTGGGGAGACAGTGCTGAAGAAGGGGTCCCTGGCCTCCCTGAGCTCCTTTGTCTCCCCAGCGGGGAAGCTGGAATAATACGCACCAGCATCATTGCAGGTGGGCGTGAACATCAAGAAGTCAATAGACAGGGTGAGTGATGGCCTGGGGTAGGGAACCATCCTCAACTCAGCGGTACAAGAATGCCTTCCAAGGAGTTGCTGGGACAGCGAGGGCTCCGTGGTGTAGAGGGGCAGCCAGTCAGAGCTGCGGGGGGAGGACTCTTGCAGTGAGTGCCCCCCGGCAAGGGCAGAGGTCCCCGGAAATGGCCTGGCATTGTCAGGGAGCAGAAAAGAGGCTCATGCGGCTGGCCAGGGGGAGCGTGAGAGGGCAGCAGGGGTGAGGCTGCGGTCATCCCCAGGCGCTGGGCCAGGCCCTGCCAGCCATGGGAAGGTGTCTTTCTCCTATTCTGAGCCCAGTGGGGAGTGAGGGAGTTGACATGTTCTGAGTCATCTTTCTTATGAAGCCATCTGATTGCCGTGTGGAAAATGGACTACTGGGGCCAAGTGAAAACAGGGAAAGGCAATAAAGTCCCTCGGGCCCCACAGGACTCTCCCACCTCCCCTGACCACCTGTTCCAGCCGGAGGGTGCTTTCCAGCATCTATCCTGAGGCTCTCTTGCAGTTTAGCCCTTTTCTTCGTAAGTTGTTTGCAAGAAACCAAGAACCCCAGTCCCTTATAATGAAACCTGAAAAGTCCAGTAGAAACTGCCTTCAGAACTGTTTGCAGTAGGACACCGCAGCTCTGCTCCTCGCCCTCAGAGTGGTTCTAGGCCTCGGGTCCTCACTCTGTGTCTCAGTGTCCACCTCTGGAAAACCATGCATGGGACCGGTCATTCTTAGTTAAGACTACACATCCTGATATTCTTTTTTTTTTTAAGATTTTATCTATTTATTTTTAGAGAGGGAATGGAGGGAGAAACAGAGAGAGAGAGAGAGAGAGAGAGAGAGAGAGACATCAATGTATGGTTGCTGGGGGCCGTGGCCTGCAACTCAGGTATGTGCCCTGACTGGGAATCGAACCTGCGATGCTTTTGTTCACAGCCTGTGCTCAGTCCACTGAGCTATGCCAGCCAGGGCTCACATCCTGATATTCTTTAGGTCCAGGAGGACCTGGGTGCGGATGGGAGGGTGCCACCTGAACTTCCGTCTTCTCTCCCACCCCTGACATCGGCTCATCCTTCCTCCCCTCAGCTTGCTCCAGCTGCCTCTGCTCCCTACTTTGGGCAGAGAAGCCTGGCATCTCCATGGGCCTCACCCCACCCACCTTTCCCAGCCCACCCATGTGCATATTTATTTGATACCACAGGTTAGGGAGAGAAAGGCAGCTGGGTGGTTAATAAGAAGGGCTTTTTCAAATCCTGGCTCTACCACTTTTGATCTGGGTGACCTTAGAGAACTTATCTATCCTCTCTGATTCTGTTTTCTTATCTGCAGAATGGAGACAATAATAGTACCTGCCTCACAAAGCTCTTATGAGGATTAAATAAGTTAATATGTGTATTTAGAACAGCACCAAGCCTATAAAAAGCACTCTCTGACTTTTAACTGTTTTTATTATCTTCAGCCCTGAGAGATATGTGTATTATTGTGTCCTTGCCAGAGAGAAGGAAGTCAAGGCTCAGAGAGGTTAAGAGGCTTTCCCAAGGCCACACAGACAATGGGTCTCAGAGCCTGGCCTTGAACTCTCAATCCTGTGCTTCCTGCATGTATTATAAGCCTCCCCAGTTGCGGCCATGGCTCCCCATTCTCCTCAAAGTTTTGGTCCCACCAACCAGGTGGGCCTCCTACCTCCAGTGTGGCTGGTGGGGGGCGGGGGGGAAAGCAAGGCAAGGAGGGGGCGCCTACACTGCAGAGGCGAGCAGAGGCATACCGTTGGAGCTAAGTCCTATTTCAGGCAGGAGATGACATGATTCATTTGTTTGAGGGGTAAAGAAAAAAACAGAGAGAATTACCCACCTCCCCAAGGAGAAAACACCGCCAAATAAATAAATAAAAGAAAGCAAATGACAGGAGAAAAGGCTGCATTCCAGAATGCTGGGTTCATCTGCAGGGACGGGGAGGGGGACAGTGGGAAGGGAGACTGTTCTTGTTCCCCGGCTAATCTTGGCACGATTTTTATCCATCACCCTCATTTTCCATTCCACATGTGTCCCAGGCCTGTCAGAGAGCCCAGCCCGCAACCTTGTATTTATTTAAATTTATTTTCGTGTTTGTTCCTGTTAGTCAGTGTGTCCATCCTGCAGTTTCTCTGCCTCCTTGCCTCATGCAGCCCTCAAGGTTGTGTGGCTGCAGGCCCCACGGGCCCCTCCCAGACTTCCTTTCAGCCCAGGGCTTCTTGGCAGGCGAGTGGGGGTCCATTGAACCCCCAAGGCATCCGCAACCCTGGGTGGAGAAAACTCCGCCTCTTTATTTTCACTGACATCTAACCGAACTTGAGCACGCCCCTTAATTATGAAAAATGAAACAAACCACAATGGCATTAGTGGTACCTGTGACTTGACCCCAAGAGAAGTCTCAGATATTCTCACGTTCATATTACAGGCGTCCCTGGGTCTCAGACTGTCATTTATGCTCACCAGGACTTTGAAATTGCAGCCTATGTCAAACCCACCGCCAAACTGTACTGTTTAATGCGATAAAAGGCACATAGTTCTACTATAATACCCTTTTAAACTACTTTGATGATTGTATTTCAAATAATTAGTTGACTTGGTGGTCCCATGTATTTTATTTTATGCAATTAAAAATGGTAGTCTGAGAGGAGGCCCTGGGCTTTCCCATACTGTCAGAGGGGTCCATGGCACGCACAAGTGAAAACCCCTCTTTAATCCCTGTGCTCACTAACTGCCACCCCTCAGCCCAGCTCCCTCCTTAGGCTTTTGTCCTGAAGCTGGCATCTCACTGGTTCTGAGTTGGGGTCCTGGGTCACAGCTCTGCGTGGGGCAGGGTTGGGATTAGGTAGGGTCAGAGCAGGGGCACTCCATGCCACACATTCAGGTGAGGGTCTATTTTCCAGTTCTGGACCCTCTAGGCCACTGTTCAACTGGGCCCCATAAGTTCATCACCAGCACCCACTTTTTAGTAGGGACCCAGGAAATGTACATCCCTGCTACCCCAGGACCTGAAACTCTTCCAACCTGCTGATGGGAAGACCCAGGGCATGGACCTCTGCCTTCCTATTTTTCCAAAGCAATTTGAACTAGAAACCAAACTCCAGAAGCAGTAAAGAGAGGTGGGGGAGAGAGGGAAGGGCTGGCGGGCTCACTGCCAGCACCCATGGAGGCAGACGCAGCTTCCTGCTCTCTCTGTGGATGTGTGATCGCCCAATTATCCAGACCCTCCTTTCCCCTCCATTAGGGAAGTAACAGAGTTCTGGCTGGAAATCACCCACCTCCCACTGAATGCTCCAGGAGGAGTAAGGGAAGTGATTGAAATGCCTCTAACATTCTGTGCCTCTCACCCCGTGAAGTAAAGCTGAGAGGAGGTAGGGAGTGAGGGCTCTGGTCCAGGGAGCAACCAAGGTGAGGTACATGGAGGTGTGAGGTCAGCATTGCCTTGTCCCCGTTCCCCGAGTCAGAGTGCCCATCCTGGCTGTTCCTGTTTGTAAGAGGTCCTCTGGTGGTTTTGTTCCAGAGCAGGGGTTGTGTCCACCCAAAGCGATGTCAGCACAGCTGGTACCTGGACCCATGGTTCCTGGACGAGCACCTTTGTACCTTTGTCCCCATGCTCCTCCTCCCCTGGAAGGGCGCAGGCGTTCGTTTGCACACCCTCCATTGTCTCACAGCATCAGCTCACATTTCTAGGGTTTCTCCCCCAAGATGAGGCTCTCCAGGAAAATATAAACACCAGTCCACTTCAAAGCAAACTGCTCTGGAAGGGAAGCCGGGCGGGGGAGCAGGGCAGCCCTGCCTGTGCTTTTCCCATTAATTTCTCCCCAGCTGCCCTCGCTGAGGCTCTTATTAGGATGGTGATGATTATGAGGATTTTTCTGTGCGTGGCTGCATCCCATGGTGTGATTCCTCTCATCATGCCCAGCTCCAGCCTCCCTGAGGACCAGAGGGTGTCCTCAGCATGATCAGACACCTCCTAATTTAGTCCCATCCATAAATCTAATTAGCATGCTGTTTACAGCAGGCACTGCAGCCCCGGCAGGGTGTGAAGCAGGCAGGGCTGGCTTTGGCAGCAGCTATAGCACCACAGCCCATTCCTCGCCTGCTCCCTGCCCCAGTGCCTGCAGCTCAGGCTGCTGCAGCCACCGGAGGTCCTCCTCCATGTGGGTTTGGGGGCTGGTCCTCTTCCACCCAGCTGTCTGGTGGTGGTCTCCTTCCCCACACCCACCACCACCCACACTCGTGAGCAGGACTAGCATGGACAGGAGACAGTGGGAATCATTTTATCACAGGAAGCACACTCCCTAAACGCAGTGGCTGGTCTTCCCCGCTGGGCGTGGAGCAGAACTAACAAACTTTATTCTCCACCTCTCTCCCCCTCTCCATCACCTCTGGGCTGGTTCACACCCAATGCGACGGGCACTAGTGAGTCTAGTCCCAGCCTAGAACGTGGCTTCTTCCTCTCATACTCCCCCACCTGCCCCGTTTGCTACCTTGCACAGTGCCCCTGACGGCCACAGATGGTGTGTCTTATTTGTCTCCCTGTCTCAAAGGGTAAGGCTAAGCACAGCTCAACTGGGAGTTGTGCTTTGGTGTCTCACCCCATCACTGTGACCGTGAGCTGTGAAACAACCTAATCAACAAGGGACAGGGACTGAAGAGTCCCACTGGGCAGCCATAGTGAGGGCAGGCCACCAAGGAGGGCACAGAGCCTCCTCCCCAGAGCCAGCGCCCAGTCCCGCTCTCCCGCACCCCTGCTCACTCCATCCCCTGGAAGTGGAGGTCAGGACAGGGGCACAGCGGGAGGGGCAAAGGGCCTTTGCTGGCAAGGCAAGGTTTCATGTCACTCCATCCACGCAGGCAGACCTTCCCTTCTCCTGCTCCGGGCCTCGTTTCTGCATCCACTACCCACTTCATTTGAAAAAGGAATCGAGAGTAGGAAGGAATTTTCAAAATCAAGGATGTCACATGTTTACACTGGGTCAGCCCGTGCAGAGCACATGTTGCTCTCCTCCGCCCCGACGTCCAGACGGGAGCCCTGAGTCCAGTGCCAACAGGCAGATATCTCTGCTCTTCTCTCGTGAGCAGAGCTGGGCTCGTAGAGGAACCTTTGACAGAGTCGCAGAGCAGGGCCGAAGACGCAGTGACTGGTGGAGCACGCAGGGCAATGGGCGCGCCCAGGCCTGGGCAGCAGAAAGTAAGAGATGCTCTAGAGGGACTCTTGCATTGAGTGGGGATTTCTTCATTAGTTCATTCATTCAATAAACATTTGTTGAGAAACTGCTATAATCTGGATGTGGTTCTGGGCACCATCCATAAGTGAACACAACAGCCCAAGCCCAGCCCTCGGGCGGCTTACATTCCGGTGGCGGAGGACCAAAGAAACAAACGAGCTTTGGCCTGTGTGGCTCAGTTGGTCGGAGCACCATCTTGTAGTCAGAAGGTTGGGAGTTCGATTCCCCGTCAGGGCACGTACCCAGGTTACGAGTTTGATCCCCAGCCCAGGCACATACCGTCCCCGGTCTGGATGTGTGTGACAGGCAGCCAATTGCTGTTTCCCTCTCACATCAATGTTGCTCTCTCTCCCTCCCTCTCTCCCTTCCTCTCTATAAGCAATGGGGAAAAAATGTCCTTGGATGAGGACTTTTTAAAAAGAGTTTAAGAAACAAATGAGTAAATAAATGTATCCTGGGGGCAGGTGCTGATGAGGGCCGTGGAGGAAAAGAAAGCAGGGCGAGGGGTTGAAGGAAGTGCTGGGGAGGGGGAGGGAGCAGAGGAGGCCCCTCTGGTGGGTGGCACTGAGGAGAGCCCTCAGTGAAGTGGGGGCAAGCCATGTGGGGATTTGTAGGAAGAGCATCCTACGCAGCAAGCACAGTGGCTGTGAGGCAGGAGCATGGCTGCACCGCAGACGAGGAGGAGGAGGCCCGCAGGCTGTGGGAAGGCAGGCCGGTGGGGCAATGTCAGCTGAGCGCTCACCGGGGTGGGAGAGGCGGGAAGCTACCTGGGGTTGGGGGCAGTAGTGAGCAGGGAACTAGCGACTTGCTTTCACTGGACTGTCAAAGGGATACTCTGTGCAAACCACCCCAATGGCGAGGGACTGAGGAGTGGACAAAACAAAGTGTCATGTCCCACACAGTGGAGCACTACTGAGCCATTGTGACAGAGAAGTCATGATGGATATGTGCCTCCCATGAACTTGGAAAGCACTGTGTTGGGTGAAAGAAGCCAGACTCAAAAGGCCCCATCGTGTGTGATTTTATTATATGAAATGTCCAGAGGAGGCCAGTCCACAGAGACAGAAATCGAGTAGGTTAGGGACTGCAGGGACCGGGCAGCGGGAATGAGGAGCGGCCGTGCATGGGTTTGGGGTTTCCTTCTGGGGGGATGGAAGTGTTCGGGGGTCAGATAAAGATGGTAGTTGCACAATATTGTGAATATACTAAAAAACCCTGAATTGTATGCATTAAGATGGTTAAAATAGTGAATTTTCTCTCTAACGAATTCATTGAAAAGAGCTCTGGCTGCCCAGGGCGAACAGACAGCAGGGGGAGGGCCAAGACTGGGAGGTGAGGACAGTAACTGGAGGTGCTGCGGAGGGAGGGCTAGGAAGTGGTCAGCTCTCACAGTCTCAAAGGAGGGTAGTTAGGATTTGCTGAAGTGTGTTCAGGGCGAGGGGGAGGGTGGGCGGCGAACAGTTAGCAAAGGTGGAACTCACAGGCTAGCTCTCTGGGTATTATGTGTGACAGACTCGGTATTCATCCAAATGGAAGAGCCGAGAAGGTGGAGGGGAGAGCTGGTAATATCCAACAGGCAACTCTGGGTGGGGGAGGGGTTCCTCGTTTGTAGCATTTGGTGATCTCTGTGACGCAGATACTCCTACCATGGCCGAGCTCTGGTGACCGCCATGACCTCACTGGCTCTCCCAGAGTCTGCAAATCTAACAAGAGCCTCTGAGAGCCAAGGAGGCTCCAGCCACCACTCTGTGGCTGTGGCTGGAGATGGAAATATAGGCATCTCTGGGTCAACATCTGGATGGTATTTAAAGCCACAGGTCTGGCTGGGCTCACCTGCAAGTGGGTGTGGGTGTGGGTGTGGCAGAGAGCAGGGCTCAGGGCCGGGGCTGAGCAGCCCCGAGGCTCCCCAGTGTTAGGGGAGACAGGGCTGGCCGGCAAAGACACCACGAAGGAGCCACCCTGAGGGAGTGAGGACTCAGCATGAGCACGTGGGGCAGGAGAACGCTGAAGCAGCGGGAGGACAGGTTGCAGGGTGGCTCTCAACAGAGAAAGGGGCAGGACTCACAAGAGGAAGGAGGCAGCCTACCCTAACTTCAGTTAATTAGCATCTGAATATGTGTTTACTTTTCTGTTTTTAACATAATGACCCTTAATTGCTCTCATTAGGGAATGTCCAAATCCATTAACATTTACGGAACAAGCCTATCAGCCTTTTTAAAAAAAATCCACTTGACTCTCTTCTCCCACTGTCTTAAAGCCCTTGTCTGGCACACCCATGGCTCAGCCCTGAGAGGGAAGCAGGACCCACCCCTCCCCCCAGCTCTGGGGTCCCTTCGGATATGCTAACTCAGTCCCTTACCCACAGGGATGGGGCCGCGCTTAGGTAAGCAGACCGCTAAGCTGTAGTGAAAATCAAAGGATCTCAAAAACATTATGCAGATGAAGACAGCCAGTCTCAAAGGCCTGTGACTGCGTGGCACTCTCGAAAAGACACAACTATAGTGACAGAGGACCAGGGCTGGGGGCAGCCGCAGAGTGAGTGTAGGGGCACAGCACAGGGGGTCCCTGGGGTTCTGGGACTGCTCTGTATCCTAGTTGTGATGAGGGCAATATGAATCTATCCGTGTGTTAAAATCCATAGAAATGTATACCCCCAAACATCTATTTCACTGCATGTTAACTATGAAAATGATAACTTATTGAAGACCTCTCCAGTAACCCCCCAAAAAAGATGAAGTGAAAGGCGCCAGCACACATAGCACCTCTGGGGGGCTTTTATGCACAGCAGCATCCTTGTCTCGCTGTCATTTAACTCTGCAGAGATGGACACACACCCTGCTGTGAAGCCAGAGAGGGGCTGCAGGGCCTTGAGTGCCATGGCGAGTTTGAGCCTAATTCGGCAGGCAGTGGGGAGCCACTGAAGGATCTTGAGCATGAGCGACGTCCTCAGAGCCGTGCTTTAGGCTGACTAATCTGAACACCGGGAGAGTGAAGACAGTGACCGAGTGTGATGGCAGACAGAATGCATGGGCAGGGACTGCCTGTGGGGTCTGTGGGAAAAGCAGCGGCTGGAATAAGGCTAGAGTTTGGGACCTCAGAGTTGGGAGTAGCAGGCTAGGAGGAGGAAAGGAAGGTGGGAGCCACCACCGTCGGCCACCGCTGTGCTGGGCAGGGGCCGGGCCCTGCTGGTTTCATCTTCACTGCAGTTTAGTTCATCGCCTGAGCGTCCTGTACCCATCCTTGCCTCAGTCCCTTTATTTCTGCTTCTATTAGTTTCTCTTTTAAGCTGATTCTCTCTCTTCCCCCTCCCACACTTCCTCCTATCTCTGTCTTCTGCCTGATGTTTTCTGATATCCGCACTCTCACAGGACACACATGTAGCCCACTCATGCATGCACTTACTCCTTTGTCCATCCGACCACAGTTACCGTGTGGCCAACACACGTGTGCCTGGGAGATGTAGAATGTGTTAGGTAGGGAGCGCCCTTTGCTACTGTGTCCCGGTTTGACTCTGAGATGCCCAGTGGCAGCCAAGTGACGTGCAGGGCCATCGCCAGACAGGGTCATCCATCTGCCTGGAGCTCAGCACTCTGTCTCAGCCCAGGACCCATTTCTTAGGGCATTTGTGGTGTCTTTGTTCATAGGGAAGGGGACCCAGATCTGGGCAGCTTCACCTGGCAGAGGGCCGGAAGGGAAAGGAAATGAAATCTTTCTTTTGGCTCCCGGATCCCAGAACTCCCAGGTTCATGGGCTCTAAACAGTCGTGAGCTCTGTCCTCCAGGCCTCCCGAAGGCAGTCGGATCCCTCATTTTGAAAGGCAGCACAGAGAGGGCAGAGAGTTTACCTGAGGTCACAAAGCATGCCCGCTTGGGGAATCCCTCCTTCTCTCCCACCCCCTCTAGGCCTCTCGGCTGCCTCCCTGCCACACAGAGGTGCAGGGACGGGCTGGCTGTTGGAGAGGCAGAGGAATACAAAGTGGTCGGATTAGCAGCAGGCGGTGTCCCCCTCCTGATTTCCATAAGGCAGTTAGATTTCTTTGCCTGGTCACACATTTCTCTGTGGGATGAGGGAAATAGTTTTAGCATGGCAAGTAGACAGAGCCAGGCAGCTGCTGCGTGCAAGACCCAGCTCTTAGCTCTGCAGCATGCCCTGCCCTGCTCCTCTGCCAGAGTCCCCTAGAGGTCCTGGGGAGAAAGCAGGGGGCTGGACGCCCCTTCAGCCAGCCATCGAGACTCATCCTCCTCCTGCAAGGACCCTGTCTCTCAGGGTCATGTGCTCCTTCCCAGACAGAAGGAGCCCCAGAGACAGGGAAGGACACTTCTGGGCTTGGAGCACACTGTGGTGCACACCCTTTTTCCTGCACTTTGGATTCTCTTTCCTGCACCACTGAGAACATTCATACCCCACCTTAGCCCCTGCCCCAACCCCAGCGCGAATTCCAGTGCAGAAGTTGACAGTAGAGTGAAGGACGGGTTTGAAGCCAGGTATGGGGCCGAGGTTCGAGTTGGCACATGCTGATCGGGATGGCACACCTTAAAGTTAGGAAAGTGGCCACCTGTGTTGGGAGGCGTGCCTGGGTTCCAAAGTAGGTCTGTAAGGAAGGAATTGTTAAGCTTTCTGCTTGGGGTAGTGTGCCTTTCAAATAGGGGTGCAGGCAGGAGGGAGGAAGGGAAGAAAGAAGGGGGCCTGGCCTCACCCCCTTGGGATCTTGGCAGGGGGTGGAATGTGTTGTCCTTGAATTAAGCCCCATAAACGCCACATGGCCCCCTCTGTCCTTTGTGCGGGTCACCAGTGCAGGTGGCCTATGACAGCACAGGGCTGTGTGGGGGGTGGGGGGCAGGGGGGCTAGGAAGGTCCCCGTAACCCCATCCACCACACAAAGCTTGCCCTTTGACTAACGTACCCACAGGCTCTATTGAGGGGAGCCTAGCTCCCCAGACTGGTCCCCCTAAAGCCACTCCACTTCAGTAAGTGCCCACGGGGCTGACTGCTTCGCAGGCCCAGGGTGGCCCAAACACTGAATCCTACCACAGATGGCTGTTTGCTTGAAGCAGAGAAATGGAGTCAGAGTGGCCGGTTTCAACTTTTGAGTCAGATGCACTGAGCTTTGCTGTATCTGGTAGACGTGGGTGGCAGCTTTGACAACACTGTTCTGACCCTCCCGGAACAGTGGCCACCAGGCCTGAGCAAGGGCCACTGGCCAGAGTGCACATGTCCTCACTGGTCAGGACCAGCCCCTGCATGTGAGTGGTATGGGGGCTTGAGCCTTCAAGGTCATGCCGCCTTTGGGGAGCACATGCAGGACACGGCCAGTATGGTTGGAACTAGATGCCCAGAACCCCTTGTTTACCGCGCCAAGTGCATGGCCTCCACACCTGGACTGTGGTGCCAGCTGACTCCTCCTGGGCTCTCAGACGCAGCTGCTAGAGCCGGGGATCAACTCTCACGGCTTGCCTGAGACTGCCCAGCTGTTGGCACTGAAAGTTTCCGGTGCTGGGAACCCTCTCAGTCCCTGGCAAACTGGGTCAGCTGGTGCCCCATCCTCTCTGATTCGGGCCTGAGAGGTGGCCCATTCCCAGAGTAGGGAAACTGAGGCTCTGAGCCAAACAAGCCTGGGATGTGGAAAAGAGATAACAGAGCTGACCTACTACCTTGTGACGTGGGCTTTGCTGGGTACCTAGAGTAAGGGCTCCGCCTGGGAAATGGGGGCGGGGGGCTGGCGGGAGGCAAGGAGAGAGACAGGAGGTCATGTGTAGCTGGGCTTTGGAAGTGTGAGAATCCCATGGTGCACTAGGATGGTGGGCTACAAATGGGGAAAACAGAATTGGAAAGCAAGTATCTTAAAGCAAGTGCCCAATGCACCATATAGTTCCTTTCCCAGAAGGGCTGGGGCTGGCTGGCAGGCCAATAGACAAGATCCTCTCTGAGGGTGAGAGCGGAGGGAAGGAGGGGGAGGGGAGGGCGGGGGAGAGGAGAGGAGAGTAGGGGCACCTGTGCAGGTGAAGAGCACCTGCCCACCTCGTACCGTGTCCATAGGCGCCTCTTCTATAACACGTCCGTTTGATGAAATTGACAGCTCTCTAGTATTCTTTGCCCAAAGTGCCTGATGCCAATCGGGTTGAATTAGATTTCACAAGGGTTTTTGCAATACGTGGAATTCACCAGCAAATTACTCTTAAAGAGGGAAAATCAATCATTTGGAGCAGAGATAAGCTGAAGGCAAAGCAGCCTGGGATTGATCCCGTCTGTGCAGGCGTGTGTGGAATCCGACAGATAACCTGGGAGGGTGTGGGAAGGGGAGGCTGGCAGAGAGGGACAGAGGAGGGGGGAGGAAGAGAAAGGGAAACACAGGGAGGGCAGCAGCAGGAGGAGAGAGGAGAGAGATGGAGGGAGACAGTAAAGGAGGGAGGGAGAAAGGGGAAAAGAAAGGTAAGAGGGGAAAGGGGAAAAGCCAGGGGAAGAGGGATAGAAAAAAGGAAAGAAAGAGGAGAGAGGGGAGAGAGGAGAGGACAGGAAGAAAAGGAGAAGGACAGACAAAGACGAGAGGAGAAAGAGAGAGACAGGAGTGAGAGGGAAGGCACAGAGAGTGGAGAGGGACCTCGAGCTGGAGGAGCAGACGCAGCTGAAAGAGCACAGCAGGTATGCGTGGCTCCTCAGAGAACCGCCCAGTGCACACTTCCACTTTGCGGAGCAGGAAACTGAGGCCCAGCAAGAACAGAGGGTTTGCCCCAGTCACACAGGGACAATGGCACATCCAGAGGAAATAGGTTGCAGACCTCAGGGCCATGCTGCTCCAGGGCCCAAACCACAGAGGGGCTTGGGAAGGGCGTTCAGGAGAGCCTGAAATGAGGGTTGTTTCCTTCACCCTGATGCAGGCCCAAGAGGTGGCCAGCTCCCAGGGTGGGGAAACGGAGGCTCTGGTGGCTAGCCATGAGTGGAATGCACGGGAAAAAAAGCAGGGCTGAGCTACCGCCGTGTGACATGGGCTTTGCTGGGTCCCCGCATCGGAATTCTGTGACTAAGAACAGGAGACGGGAGTGGCCCCTCACCCAGGAATTGCTGGGGAAGTGCCAGCCTCAGGTCCCCCAGACTGAAACTTGGAAGGTCCCGGGGGTAGAGGTGGGGTTAGGGGACAGTGACCACCATGGAGCTCCTTCCTATTGGCCCCTGGACCCCAGCTTCCCAGTGGGCAGCCCTGGTGGGGAGGCAGGGCCAAAGAAACGTGCCCACCTCCGCTCCCCCCCGCTTAGGTGTGGGGGTCTGTAAGGAGAAGCTGCGAGCTTTGAGGTGAAGGGGGTGAGGAAAGGCTGGCCTCCTGCCAAGGTTCACTTCGGCATGTCTGATTGGGGTTAATTAAGTGAAAGGTAGACAAAGGAGTGATAAAGAATCTTCACTGGGCTTTGATTTTCTGCCACTCAGTAGCATGGGTGAGACCAACAGAGCACTGGGAGAGGGAGGGAAACGCGGAGGGACACCGGATGGGGTGTCCCCTCACCCCCACCCCCCGCACACACCCAAACCTTTGTCCCTTCTCTGCCTGCCCCTCTCACTCCTGGCCACAGTCTAGAAACCAGCCCCTCCCCTAGCCCCCTCCTTCTGGAACAACAGTAACAACTCTCCTTTATTGGGCACTTGCTCTGCCCCAGGCCCTTGATGAAGGTTTTGCAGCTCTCCCACCACAGCCTCACCGGGTAGCCTTTACTCGGCCTATTCTGCAGATGAGGAAATTGAGGCTCAAGGAGGTAGAACCCCTTGGGCAGAGTCGCAGAGTGGCAAGGGCAAGGCCCAAATCTGGGGTTGGGCCCAACGCCGAAGTCCGCACGCTTCCAGCCACCACCGCAACTTAGGGCTTCTGGCCCTGGCACCACCAGCCCGGGGCTCTTCCCCGGCAGGGCAGGCCTGAGTTCGGGCAGGGCTTCTGCGGGGGCGGCACTGACTCTCGAGGCCATCTCTGCGCTCCAGGTGCCCGGTCCCATTCCCAGCTTCGGTGAAGGGTGTCCCCCCAGCCCACAGCACTCCATGGTGCCTCATGAGGTCCCTAACCCATCTCTGTCTTGATTCACTACATGGCACCTCCTCCCCATATAGAGACCACCTTGGTCCTTGCTGCCCTCCCCTAGCCCACCACGTATTTGCATTTCCCTGGTCTTTCCTCTCAGTTAAAAGGAATTAAGTTTCCCTGCAGGGCACGTTGTAGTTCACAGGGCAGGGTGAGTGTCCCCTAGCATTTGGGGTACAAAAGAAAAAGGCACTCAGCACTCCTGCCTAAGGTAAGAAAAATAACTCAGGCGCCACCCACAGAAACACAGCAGAGGGAGGTTAAATCCTGTGGGTACGCCTTCTCCCCCCACTTCACAGATGAAGAAACAAAGGCTCCAGGAATAGGAGTTGCCCAAGGTCACACGGCTAGGAAGCAACAGGGCATGTTCCTACACCCTGAACCCGACAACCCTACTCTCTCCACTGTGCCACACCACGGAGTCACCAACCCAGCTGCTACCCTGACGGAAAGTGAGGCGAGATGAGCATCTCGGAGGGCTCACTGGCGCCCCCATCCGCAGGAGGTGCTCTGGTTGGGGAGCGCCGGGCAAGAGCCAGAGGGATGAAGGAGGCATGTGCAGACCTCAGGCGCAGGGAAGGAGTCTGGCGGGTGGGCCAGGCCTCCCTCCCTCTGGGGACCACGGCACCTGCAGCGGGGAGTGCCAGCATCCAGAGCCTGCAGGTGGTGACCGAGAGCCATACTTGGAGAGAAGTCGGGCCGGGATCTGAGGAACCTGGGACACCCACGCGAGCCTGCCTGCAGGGGCTGGCGGATTCTATGTCTTTAAGGGGAGGGAAACCCCACGTTTGGCAATCCTTAATGTAACCCCATTCTGGGCCCCCTCGGCGAGGGTGTCAGCGTTCCACAAATTGATGCCGGTAGAAGACCCAGCCCATAATAAACTCCATAAATAGTTGAAAAACAACCCCGGGTCAATTCCCGGAGCCACTGAGATGGCCACAGCAGAGCGACAAAGAGCGTCCTTTCTGGGCAGGGACCGCCAGCCCTGACGGCTCTCAAGGCCACTTCTCCGCTCCCAGCATGAGGTGGGGGGGACAAGGTTTGAGGAAGCTGAGGGACAAAGCCCCTTCTGGCGGCGGCTGATAACGCGGGGGCTGTTGCGTTGCCCTCTGTGGGGGGCAAGACTTCAGTCACTAGAAGCAAAGCCCGGCTTGCGGGCTTGCAGCATGGGGTGGGGACTGGCGGAGGCGAGGAGTGGCCTTTCCCCTCCCAACAAAGAAATAAAGCAGAGCCATCGAGCCCCGTGGACAGCCGCTGGCTCCCCAGGCTGGCGAGGGGAGGGAGGGCACTGCTGCTCCCTCCGGGACCCGCCGCTGCCAGCTATCAGCCTTCTCATCGCTCTCCCCGCTGGAAGAGAATTTAATCCACCGGGTTCCTCTCTGCACGCCCTGGGACTCCTTTTGATGTTCCTCTTTATCTCCCTTCCCAACAGAATTGCCCCTCAACAGCTCCAAGAGGGCCTCCTGCCTCACCCCGCCTCCCTCCCTCCCACCACTCCACCAAGCAGTCCCCCTGCGGGGCCTGTCAGGGAGCAAGGGCAGAGGGAGGGCTGCACCCCCCACCGGCCCCTGCTTCTCTAACCTCCGCCCCGCTCCCGACCTTGGGAGAGGTGCGGTTGGCAGAGTGGGGGAGGAGTGCAGTGTTTTGCGGTGGGAGGGGCACTTGAGAGGCCTGGGAGGGAGGGGTGATTAAGAGCTTAGACTCCGCAGGATCACACTTAAGGTTGACTCCTTCGATGGCAGCTGCAAGGGTTGAGCAAGTTACACTCTCTGGCCTCAGTTTCCTTCTGTGGAAAGGGGGTGGCCTGCTGCTGCTGCCCCTGGGGGGCTATTGTGAAGCCTCTGGTTAAGGTGTGTGATCCCATAGTTGGTGCTTGGAACGTGGAAGTGGCTGTTATATGAAGCCCCTGCCCAGGGCTGCAGTTAATAGGGGTTGTTCATCAACTTAGCAAACTGGGTGGGTGAATGTCACACGCACACACCCCGAGGGACTGTCACAAGCCAAGTCCCAGCAGGTACTGGACCTCGGGGCAGGTTCTGAAAGGGCAGGCTGAGCATTTGAGGGGACTCAGCCAGAAAGTGGCTCTGGAACCTCAGGGCAGCCGTGTGAGGGGTCCTGACTACTGCAGTGTCAGGCCTGCGTGAACTCGTGAACTCAGCTGCTGGCGGCAGGTCAAGGAAAGGGAGCAGACCTCATCCATTGAGACCTCACCTAAGGAAGCCAGGAAGCCCTAAGGGGCAGGAAACCCCGCTCCTGCCCGGCCAGGTGCACCCGCTGAAGGTGCACTGAGTCCCCCAGCCCTTCCCAGGCGCCTCCTCAGTCCCTCCCTCTGCCTGTGAACAGCGGTGGCAGCCCCGGCCCCCACCCGCCCCAAACCCTGAGGCTCTAACCCAGCTTTCTCTCTCCTGCTGCTCCTCCACCATATCTGTCTGATTGATTTTCTTCACTGTTTGCAGACTCGCTCCTTCCCTTGCCTTTCTTCATCAGGTGATTCTCAAACTTTACCATGTATCAGAACACCTGGAGGGCTTGTTAAAAAACAGTCCTGGGCTCCATCCCTGAGTTTCTAAAGTTGGAGAACTGGGTGTGGCCCCCAAATTTGCATTACTAACAAGTTCCAGGTGAGGCCCATGGGATCGTCCCTGTGCCACACTTGGGGAACCACTGGTCTGCCCTCCTAGTTCTCATCCTTCCCTGGATGCACCTTAGAATGAATAATCTGAAATGCATTACAAAATCCTGACATCTGGTTGCTTTTCCCCCCTCCACCCTACAAGTCTGATTCCTCGGTCTGGAGTATGGCCTAGGCATGGGGATATTTTCAAGTTCCCCCGGTGATTTTGATGTGTGGCTGGTGGAGAACTTCCACTCTGCCTTCCTCTGCATCCCTGCGTCCTAAGTCTTCCCGACCCTGGCTGCACAGTGTGGTGCCTTCAGGGGCATTGAGAACAATGCAGCTGCCTGGCTCCGCCCCTGGTAGATCCTGAGTGGGGGGGCGCGCCTGTGGGCACCTGCGTTTCTGTGTAGAGCCCACTGGCAAAGCCTCCCATTATCCCAGCAATCAGGCCAGCTTCCCTACATGGACCCTTCACAAATCAGCTCACTTGTTGGTCTCATCATTAATTTTTCGTTCCCAGCTGCATGCCTTTGCTTAGGCCAGTGATTCTCAAATGGTGGCCTCAGACCTGCAGCATATCGTCGTTACCTGGAACAGATTAGAAATGCAAATTTATAGGCCGCAGCCCAGACCTGCTGAACCAAATATTCCAGGGCGAGGGTGACAGTCTGGTTTAACCGTCTCCTGGTGACTCAGAAATACCAAACTGTCTAAGAACGAGCTTCAAGCCACTCGCTCCACCCGGCACCCCTTCTCCGTGCGTCCACTTTCCTTTCCTTCATCCCCAAAGCCAGCTCAGAACGCCCCTTCCCCGGGCAGCCTCCCCTGCTTCAGCTCACCCGCCAGCGTGGCGCGCTCTCAGATCGTCCCAAGTACTGGGCTCGCCCATCGCCATTTGCTCTGCTACCTCAGTGTGCACTGGAGCTGCGGCTGGGGTCCCCAGCATCAGGCCCTGATGCCACTGCCTGTGGCCTGAAGGCACCCCATCCCGGGAGCTTGTCCTTACTGTACCACAGCCACTCATGCAGCCTCAGTTCTCGCATTCAACCTCTCTGAACCTCATTTCCTCTGGAGGGGCTCCCCAGCTCCGGTGTTCTTTCTGCTCCACCCTATGGCCTGTGGGAAGAGGATGCACAGAGTAATGGGTGAGGAAAAACTGCTGAAGCCCCATCACTTTCTGAGCACCTACTGTGTGCCAGCTCCCATGTGGAGTTGCGCTGCCTGAGGCGTGGTCTGGGGCCTCAGGGGGCTCCTGACGTTCCACAACAACCTCAGAGGGCTATTCTGAACAGTGCCTGACAAAGAGTAGATGCCCAATAAATGTGTGCAGTGTTATCTGTTTTTAATATCACATCTATTTGGACAATTATGGAACAATCTCCAAGACATAGCTTTAAGTAAAAA
This sequence comes from Tonatia bakeri, assembly GCA_004024845.1. Classification (NCBI taxonomy): domain Eukaryota; kingdom Metazoa; phylum Chordata; class Mammalia; order Chiroptera; family Phyllostomidae; genus Tonatia; species Tonatia bakeri. Next base: position 37,962 of record PVIA01006733.1, read on the forward strand.
AAAAAAAAGTCCAACACAGAGCACCGTGTGTAGTGCGCTGCTGTTCGTGCCGCACTGGGGAGGCGCTGATGCACAGGGCCCGTGCAGGCATGGCTTCCTGGGGAACGGGACCCAAGGGGGGGGGTGGCGGGAAGGCTCTCAAGTGGCTAGGGCCAAGGAGAAAGGAAGACGGTTGTATGCCCTTTACACTTTTGAATTATGTGAATGTTTTCCTTGCCTGTGTTTATTATGTCTTTTTGTGTTAGGAAATTTGAAATGTGACAATGCTTGGGGTCCTTTCCTACAGGGGTTTTGTCCTGTTCCTGGTAGCAGGACATAGGGACATGGCCCTTCCTCTCCCAGCCTCCCCCATCCTCCTTCCCACCCTCTCTGGGTAGGGACTCAGGGAGCTCAAGGAGACAAGAGCACCTGTCCTGCCTCCCCCTTTGTGGACTTGCCCCACCCCTCCAGGTGTGGGGCTGCACTGACCTCCCAGTACCTGCGAGCATGCACACCTCCGCTCCCCGGCAGCCTTGGGGCTGTGGCCCATCAGAGACTGGGTGGGGGGGGAGGGGGGGGCTGTTCCTCTGGAGCAGGGTGTGTTCCTGGAGTCTGTCCTGGCCCCTCTCCCTCACCCTGACCTGGGATCTCACCATCTCTTCTCTCTGGTTCCTTCCTCCTCTCTATACCTCTCTGGCTCCTTCTGTCTCCATATGCTCTGACTGACCAACTCCCACTGGTAGAACTTGGTAAGTGAGCCTGGGGGGGCATGGTGGGTACCGAGGGAAGGGAATCTTCACAGGGGGTGTTGCTCCACCTGCCTGGGCACAGCACAGCCTGCCCCCACTCTCTCAGGCATCCAGGTCCTGGGGTGGAGGCGCCCAAGTCCATGCAAGGAAGAAGGGCTGGTGTCACCGGCTCAGAGCTGTCACACTCCGCCAGCTTTGGCTATTAGTGCCCCTTCGGGCATTTAATTGATCCCCTCCACCTGACAATGGATTCCACACCAGGGAGAACTGGAGACTGCACAGCCCAACAGAGCCAGGGGAGCGTTGACTGCTCAATGTGTGGGAGCCACTCCGGGCTGGGGGCTCTGGAGGCCCCGCTGCTGGCCTGGACCCCGAGGTTGGAAGGAGAGCCTACGAGAGCGGCCGACCCCCTGCCCCCTGCAAACCCACTGAACGAGCAGTAACAGGGCGCGGGCCTGCCTCCAGGCTCTCAGGAAAGGCTCAGTATGGGAAGTGCTCTCGTTTTGCCAGTTTGTAGCTGTAAATGGGAAAAACTCAAGACACTAATGGGTAAATGTTAACATGCACTCAAACACACTTGAGAGCCTGTGGGACAGCGCGAGGCTTAAGAATCTTGTGACCTCTCGGGCTTTGCTGAGGGTGTCATTTCCAGGCTTCCGGGTTGCCTGGCTGCCCCCTTCTCTGCAGGAGCAGGTTCCAGAAGGGAGCCCCTCAACATCCTTGGGCAACCAAGAAGAGAGGCATGCTTCCCTTCCCAGTCCCCAGTTTTCCACACAAGCATGTGCACAGATGGGCTGTGCTGGGCCCCAGGCCGGGGGCGGGGGGGTGCACGAGGAGCAAGAGGCCTCTGAGGGGCCCAGTCAGGAACCTGCCGGGCATCTGCAGCAGGGGCTGGGAGAGGCTCTTGACTGGTTGGTTGCAAACCACATGCCACCTACCTAGATTGAAGGGGGTTTTGGGGGGAATCCCCCCTTTGTGTGCAGGAGGTTGAAGAGGTTGAATCACTTCTGAGCAGGCCAGACTTGGGCCATGTCTCCCCTCTTCAGCGGTAGCTCACCCTCCTGACCTGGGGACTTGGCCAAATGCAGATGTCACACACTTCGTGTGAGGATGAGCTGGGCAGCGTCAGAGGGCGCCGCGGGCCCTGCCCCTGGAGAGGATGGCCAGAAGTCCCTGGCTCAGAGCGAGCATCCCCTCCTTCCACCTGAAACCGTAGACTGCAACTGAGCCGCTGGGCCTTAACAGGGCCTGCAAAGGCCGGGGCACCTCTGGCTGTCTGAGGTCCAGTGTCCTGCTGGCCACAGTGTGGGGGACACAGGGGTTCGTTTTGCTGCTCAGGCTATGGAATTATTCCCGTTCCACATGTAAGCAAGCCATTGTTCTCCCTGACCCGTTGGGGTTCTAGAAAGAGGACAGGGAAAAACAGCGTCCTGCTCTGTCTCTCGTTCCCTCTCCTGCCCAGCCCCACTGTGGACACTGGCTTCTCTCCTGCTTCTGCTCTCCCCTCCCTCTCCCTGCTGGGTCTTACAGCTGGAAGATCCCTCTCCACTTGGGGTCGCTGGGACAGAATAAAAGGAGCAGGATATAGAAAATACACCAAACCACCTGCAAGGGTGTTGTGTGCATCCAATAGGGTGGGGTGATAAAGGGAAAAAGCTGGAGGAGATTCCCAGAGGGCCTAAACACGGGCAGGAGGGGGTCAGGGAGCTGGGCCAGGGTCATTCAGGGGAGGCTGGGGACACTGAGGGGTGAGGGCCAGGCCAGCCCTGCTCCTGCCCCTGATCCACCTTCTGCGCCAAGGCAGCCCTACCCCTCCAGCCATGTTCCAGGCCTCGGCCTCCCGAGCCCCTTCTGACTGGTTTCTCCTCCATTCATAACCCCAGGGCCTGAACAGCATGTTTGAAGTGTACCTGGTGGGGAACAACTCCCACCACTTCATCATCTCCCCCACCTCCGTCCAAGGGAAA
>PVIA01006733.1:40756-93252 GCA_004024845.1 Tonatia bakeri
CCCTTACATGACCCCTTCCACCTCTCACCCTTCCCTGTGGCTTTGACTTACTGAGCCACGATAGGGCCTGGGCTGAGCCTCCCCTTTCCAAGGGCAACCAGGAAATGTCCAAGAACTGAGTGGAGTTCTGCCAGGCACCATCAAAGAAACCCCTCAGGAGCACTGCCGTTCACACCCTGCCAGTGGAATCAGTTCCCCGCCCCCCCCCCCCCCCCCGCCCAGCCATATGACCAGTGAGGGAAGGACTCACACTAGCATACTCCTGGAATGAGCAGGGGCTCTGACAGGTGTTCTGGGTTGGTACCTGCAAAGGCCCCAGGGGACTTATGGGGACAAAGGCTCCAGGAGCATGTGGGAGCTTACCTGGGCCCTGCTCTGCACACCCAGCTCTTTGCCAATGAGAGCGTGCCTGACCACGTGGGCTATGCCAAGGTGAAGATCACCCTCATCAATGAGAATGACAACCGGCCCATCTTTAGCCAGCCACTGTACAACATCAGCTTGTACGAGAACGTCACTGTGGGGACCTCTGTGCTGACTGTCCTGGTGAGTCCCCACTCTTCCTGCATGGCCACTGAGTTCTGGGGCCCAGCATCGGGAGGCAGCCAGAGGGATTTTTTCTGAGGAGTTTGGGCAGTCAGGGAAGGGGGTGCCCCAAACTCTCAGAGGTTGTGGTGTTGTTGTATTCAAGCATCTGGGCTCTCCTCACTGGGCTCCCTTGGCCGGGGCGCAGTGTGGAACACGGGCCAGCATGAGGGAGGATGAGATTGGGCCAAGGATGCTTTGGTTCTCTGCTTTGTCTGTGAAGGGATAGCACCTAGATGGGCCAGGAGCCTGGAGGCATTCTCTACTGGGAACAGGTGCCAGCTGTCTCTGAGGAGGCTGGTGCTTCCTATCTGAGCACAGGAGCTAGGGGAAGAATGCACTACTTAAGGGCACTTGGCATGCCAGCTGCCCTTGGTTTGGACTTTGGTAAGGGGCCCTTCCCAGTGACCATTTGTATCAAACTCTTGGTTTCAAGGGACAGAAACTTGTGTTTCAAACAAATGAACAAACAAAAAAGATTGGCTAATGTAGCTCAACAGTATAAGTGATTGCAGGAATGGCTGCATCCAGGCACTCAGCTGAGCAGGAATTTGACTTCAACATGAGGGTGTTTTTTTTACTTGGCAGAGAGGGACACCAGCACTCCTATGCTTACTTCTTACAAATCTTACAATTTTATCCTATTGGGAAAAAAATATTTCTTTTTCAGTAGTTCTAGCAAAAGTCACAGCGCTGATTTTCATTGACCCAGCTTTTGGGGCCATCCTGGAGCCAGTCATCATGATTCTGCTATTCCAGAGCTGGGTCGTACTCCCCACTGTGGAGCCAGGGGGTGGGGTCAGCCCATCCAAATTAGATGGGCTGAAAGGGGGGAGGGGCTACATCAAAGGGGCTCCTGATAGAAGAAGAAAGAGCACTGATGGCTGAGCAGATCGAAGTGGTGGGTGTGTGACACAAGCCCAGGGTCTCCCCAGGATAGGTGCTCAAGAAAGATCATAGAGTTTCACTCACTGCTGCCGCTCCCTGCTCACTCTGAGGCCCCCCGAGTTCTTTGTTTCTTGTACCATCCTCATGCAAGCATGGACGTTGCCTGCTGATCCCAGGCCCTCTACTCCAAAATGTGTTTACTCTACAGACAGATGACATGGAACTGTGTTGAGCCCCCAGGCCCTCCTCGTCCCACAGTTATTAATATTTCAAACAGATGTTGGGCAAGTCAGGTCATCAGACGTAACAATCCGTCTGCTGTGGCCATTTGCTTCCCCAGCCTGTGGCTTCACAAGGTGCTCTCTGCAATCAGTCACCTGGTGCTTGGGGTCCCACAGACCCTCTGGCAGCCCCCAGGGGCTGGGCCTTCTGGACCCAAAGAAAGCATCTTCAGCCCTCCAGCCACCTTTGAATGTCAGGGTGAAGGACACCCAAGCAACCTGTGCTTCAAGGATCTCACAAGCAGAGGAAGCCCCAGACCCCGCTCTGGGACCACAGGACGGAGAACTCAAATGTCAGGTCCAGGCTTGGAGGGGGTCTTGGGACTCCTTCCTGGTATTTCCGCTGGGGCAGAGGGTCTCACTTTGCAGTCCCAAGTTAACATGGTCCTGGGAAAGGGCTGAGGGAGCCTCGGGAGCAGTGGTTGTATATGTAGGAAAGCCCACCTCTTGGCTGGCAGCTAGGGGCTCGTGCCAAGATCATGGGTCAGGCCCAATCCCATCTGCGGTTGGCACTGGAGAGGAGGTTTTCCAGTTGGATTTCTTCAAGTGCTGGAGCAGTGTCTAGGCCTGCATGGACCCCTGCTGAGTGCCCAGGACCCTGTCTCCAGTTCCTCTCCTGGGCCCCTCAGGATGTTTAGCAGATGAGTTCAGCCTCCTCTTTGGCTGCCTGAGGGTCTCTGTCCAGGGCTGGCTCATCTGGCCAGCCTCAAGTTCCTGAGTGTGTCTGTCTAAGCCTTGCCCACTTCCTTCTCAGTCCTGCAGCCCCAGCGTTTGCAGAATCGTGCCTACACGAGGGAGCTGTTTCACCCAATGGTAACCTCCAGCACCGGGGCCGTGCACCTAAAGGGCTCAGGACCTAAACTGAACAGTGTCGTGGGCCCTGGTCTCCCTGCCTTTACTGTGTGCTGGTCTGTCCAGGTCACCCCTAAGAGCCTTTACTTCCTCATGTGCATAAGGGGCATGAGACCCCCCAAGGCTGCTGTTAGGATGTGTGAAACATGGGTGTGAAAGCCTGTCCTGTGTAACCCCACCCATCATCATCTCCAGTCTCCCGAGGCGCTTCCAGAGCTCCCAGCAGTAGCACGCTTTCTGGCCACATCACCCACACCCCCCACCCTGCCGTTCTCTGTGCAGACCCTGGGCCAGCCTGTCCTCTCCACCTCCTTTGCTGCAGGAGGGGCTGAAGTGATAGCCACCTGCTCAGGGGCTGTGAAATTCCTTCTCCCTGACCTTTACTGGGATGTTATTTAAATGTTTCATGGGCAGTTGTGTCAGGGAAAAATTATGAAGAAAAGGGAAATGTTCTAATCTACACTGAGGTCTGAAGCACAGCCTGCTGCGAGGCGCCTCCCCAGCCCCGGCCCTGGCACGGCCCTTTTCCGTGGCTCGCTGCCTGCTCTGGGGGAAGAGCTGGGGTTCATAGTGGTGTTGGGAGGTCAGAATGTGAGGGGCTGGCACCTCTAGCCCAGACATCCCAGCTGGGGCGGAAGGGCTGGACCTTCTTACTTCCCAACCCCTGGACCTCCCCCAGCCCAGCCTCTGAGGTCCTGGACGCTCTCTTCCTCCTAAGTTATAGCTCCCGTTACAACAAAATGAGTTTCCATTGGTGGAGGGGAAAGAGTGGGGACCTAGAGTTCAAAGGCTTGACCTTCAGAATCGGGTCCTTGGAGGACTTGGGCAGAAGCTGCTTCCCTTGGCAGCACCTCATCTGTAAAATGAACAGGGTGGATCAAAATGTGTCTGTGGTCCTTTCTAGACCTGGAGCCCAGAGCAGGGAGGATAGCCGAAGTGACCTCTGAGGACTAACGCCACTGTCGCCACTGCTGCTGTCACAGTTATTGCAGCAGCGGTCGTTATTGAGGATGAGGCGTACACCATGTACTTGAATGTGTTATTTCCAGCCTAAGTAGCTGCTGTCATCCTCCTTGTATGGGTGAGGAAACTGACGTTTGGGGACATTAAGTCACTTTCTCAGGCTCCAGGGCTAGTAGGCGATTCAACTGGAATTTGTAAAATGAACACCTGACCCCAAGCCACGGGCCCTTAACCACGAGGCTGCCCGTCCGAAAGGCTATGCATCAGACCCCTGAGCCTGTCTCTTCAGTGACATCCAGAGCTGAGCGTAAAGAGAGGAACTGGGAAGTGCTCTCTGCAGGACACAGGGGGACCGGCCACACAGTCGCCCCAGGCGTTTTGTCCCTAGATGACATTCTGGACCCTCAAGAACCTCTGGCACCTTCAGGTGACTTTCCAGCTCTCTAGGTCCCAAGATGTTCAGGGATCAGAGCTTGGTGAGCAACTTTTTATAGATGGGGAGACCAGGTCAGAGAGACTGGAGCACTTTGCCCAGCGAAGCAGGAATCCCAAGGCAGCCCAGAGCTTTCTTCATTAGGAGAGGCTTCCTGGAAGGAGCAGGGATGCAGGCAAATGTCAGTGGGCGGTGGCCCTCTGAAGGGTGACCACACAAGGGAGAGATGTACAGGGGTGCATATACTCATGTGTGGGGGCTGTGTGTGTGCACACGCATGCACGCGCCTGCTATGTGTCTGTGCTTGTGCTTGTGCTTGTGCCTGCATGCACGCAGGGGCGAGTGTGTATATAATACACACATCCGTGTGCACGCAGGTCCCTGCGTGATATGGGTGGCTCCCCATCCTCTAGGCTGTGCGGTCTGTCCCCTCTCAGGTCCCCAAGCTGCTCTGATTCTCACCTCTAGTCCCGCCTTCTCTCCTGACAACAGGATCAGGTGGGAAAACCATGGGGTGTCTTCCTGGGATTCTGCTGCGCTCGGGGCAGCCCCATAGCCTGACCAAGGGGTGTGTGGGGCCCAGCAAGGTTTGTGGGTGCCATTAGACAGTAGGAGAGTAATCGAACCATTCATTTATTCAATAAAGTATTTTGAAGTAGGTACTATGTGTCAGGCGCATGACCCTGAGGACACACTGGTGCTGTGAGTCTTGCCCCCCTGAAGTTTACAGTCTCCTAAGAAAGCCTGAGGTTCATACTAAATCTTTATGTTAAGCATTACTTGCTATGATGGACAGATCAGGGAGCTATGCATTCCTACAAGGGCACCTGACCTTGACTGGGGTCAGGGGGGGCTTCCCTGAAAAAATGGCAATTGAGTATGCATTAACAGGGGCAGGGGGAGGGAAGCACATTAGAGGGAATAGCATGTGCAGACAAAATGCCTTGTGGCTGGAATGCAGTGAGGGGGCTGTGTAGTGCAAGGAGGGGGACTCCTGCTCTTATGAAGCATGAGGGGCTCGACTGCCTGTCTTCCTTCTGAATCACCACCTACCCCGCACGCAACCTCCGGGCTGATACATGGATCGTGGAGGAGTCCTGTGTTATTGAACCATCCACGTGCCCCTACCTGCTCCATCCTGGCAGCCCATGGCAGGCATTCAGGAAACAGCTGGCAGAAGTTGTACTTGGGATTGCAAGGAGCCAGCCTGGCCTCTTGCACTATGGAGTGCATGTCCCCGGATTTATTAGTTCTGTGTCCCTGGGGCCTCGAGAGAGGGGTGCTGAGGCGGAATGGGAGCCAGGAGAGATGTTACTCCTGGGGCAGGTCTCACTGCACTCCAGACTTTTTCTCCCTGCCCTGGTGTAGGCAGAAGGGATGGGCAGAAGATGGAGTGTCAGACAAGACAGGCTTCTTCTTCAGGCAGAGAAATCAAAGCAAGGAGGAGGGGCATGTGAGAGAGAGCCCTGATGGGCAGGCATGGGCCCCAGGACGCCCAGCTCAGGGTCTGCTCAGCCCAGGCGAGACAGAGCGGCCTGGCGAGACAGAGCGGCCTGGTGGGAGCTGAAAGGGACGGATCCTCTCCCCTCCCTGTCCTGGGGAGGTTGGTCCCATCTTAGACAGGGTCTGCTGTTCTCTGGGACTTGGTTTTCTTCCCATGAAATGGGAAGTGTTGTGCCCGCCCAGCCCACATGGCTGGGTTGTTGAGAGACCCATTATGGTGATGTGGGTGTAAATGCAGGGTTTACAGTTGTTTGCATGGAAAATAAGACAACAATGATTAAGTAATAATACAAGAATAAACAGTTTCGCGTACTCACAACTGCAAATCTACTTTGCTCCACTCTGTGTTTAAGGGCTGACAAACTGAAAGAGGGTTTTATCATCATCAGCCTTAAGGACCCCAGCCCGGCTGCCCCCCACCCCTTCAGCCCATGTGCAAGCACAGCTCTGCTGAGGCGGGACCTCGACAGGCCACTGTGCCTGTTTCCTCCTCTGTGACTGGGACAGGTAGCCCATCTGGGAGGGGTGTTGCAAGAACTGAGTGGAACAGTTTGTGAAGGAGCTGCACACATAGCTGGCCGGGAGCACACTCAGGGTATTTCAGCAGGTCATGCCCCACCTTCCGTCTGAGGCTTTGTGGAGTGGGGATGCCACACTCAAAGTCACAGCCCTGCCCTGGGCAGCCACGTAACCTGGGTGATGCTTGGGGAGCCCCAGTGGCCCGTTATGAAGTGAAATGATTGGGTCTCTGGCTTCGTGGGGCTCTAATTCCAACTCATTGTGCCTGAGAGGAAAGGGGAGTCCCTCCTGGTTTACGTTCACTCCCTGTGACACAGACGCGCTTCTTCCCCTTCGAGGGTCCCTCACGCGCCCACTGGCCTCCAGAGCTCCTCTCCTGCCTGCGCTGGAGGCTTGGTGAGGATTCCCAAGGCCTTCACCTGCCTGTTCTTAGAGCCAACAGGCTTTTCCTCCCCGTCCTCCCTACCCTCCCAAATCAACACAATCAGCCCCGCTGCTGTCCCTTCTCGCCCCGCTCCGCCCATCAGCAAATACCAAGGACGCCAAAAGGGAAAGGTATGTTGTGATGTCACTGCCCCAGCCTCAGTCCTGTAGACATAAAATACAGTGAGCCTCTTCCCCAGCTCAGTGCTCCCGGGGATTCCCTCGTCCTGCAGGCTCGGGGAACACCCACACACACCCTGCCATGTTGCCAGAATCTAACACAGGCCTCACCTGGGTTCTGGGCATCTGATGGCCAGGGAAGGCCAGGGCCCTGTGTCAGCCTCCAGTGGTGCTCCCTGGTCCCTCTGGCCCCTTACAGAAGGGTAGGCTGCCCTGTGATGTGGGGGACACCTCTCAGCTGCCTCAGCTCTCGCAGGAGGAGACCTTGGCTGGGTAGAAGGCTTGGAAACCAGGGAGACCCAAGTTCAAACCCTGCTCTGTGAGCCTGGGCCGATGCTTGACTTGTCTAGCCCTCTGTCCCCAGTGTTCACTATGGAGATGAAGATAGTGCTTGCCCCATAGTTAAGAGAAACAGGGCATTTAGAGCACTTGGCACATTAGAAAGCGCTGGGTAAATGACAGCTGTGATTGCTAGTGCTGTTGGTATTCTTACCCACCACGAAGGCTCCATCTTATTTGGGGTCAGTGGCTCTTAACCTTAGCAGACAAGTGCCTAGATTGTCTGCCTTTGGCTCTGACCTCACCTGACACCGGGTCCTCTGAAGTTTACACGCTGGTTGAGTTCTTGTCTGTGCCCATCCCTGGGATTCTAACACTCACGCCCCAGCCTCAAGTAGCAGAAGGCAGAGAAAGGGTTAAACAGGGACACAGGAGAGAACCAAGACACAGATGCGACAGGTGCTTGGCTTCGTGGGTGTGCAGCCTGGGTATCTGCTCAGAGGCCTGGACTCGGAAGGTCCCACACTTGAGTTGATGCTCTGCTGTCACCATCATGAAATTCTTAATTTTTGAACTAGGGGCTCCACGTGTTCATTTTGCCCTAGGCTTTGCAGATTGTGTAATGTGGCCTGACTATAGGAGCCTCAAGGAATTTGGTGGTCCTCCACTGTCTTCCCACACTCCCACACTCAGTCTACACCAGCTTGCTTTGCACCACCCTCTGTGCAAGGGCCACAACCAGGGCTGTATAAAGCAACAGCCATTTTCTTATGCTTGTGGGTTTGGTGGGTCAGGAATGTGGAAAAGGCTCAGGAGAGGGCCCTTCTTTGCTCCTCAAAATCTGGGAGTGACTGCAACAGCTGGAGGCTTCTCCTCCCACGTCTGGTGTCTGTGCTGGTCCAGCTGGAGGGCTGGCTCAGCTGCGTGCCCACCTGAGCCCCTCCACACGGCCCCTCCACATAGCACAGGGGTTCTGAGTGGAAGCACCTCAGAGGAGGCCTCTGGGGAGCCAGCATCCCAAGAGGGCCAGGCAAAAGCTGCGTGGCCATCTCTGACCCAGCCTTGAAGTCACACAGCATCATTTCTGGTGAATTCTGTTGGTTATAGTAAGTCAGTACAGCAAGTTCAGATTTGGGGAAAGGGCTATACATCCTCCCCCAACTCTCAGTGGGAAGAATGTCAAAGAATTTATACAAATGTAGGTGTTTTGCAACCACTCAGAGCTCATTCCTATTCTATGCCTTTGATGAGACGTCCTGTGTGAGCCTGGTGCTGGCAGACAGCGAGTCCCTCCCCTCCACCTGGAGGTGGTGCAAACCAAGCGGAGGAGCAGAAGAGGAAACCCTTCAAATCCCATTTTCAGCCCAGAGCACAGGTCTAGGCTGAAAACACAAGGCCCCCGGGCCAAACCCGGCCCTCCACCTTGTTTTATCCACCCGGCACCTTGTTTCTACCCAGGGCAGCACCGATTTCTCACTTAACAGTTAAGAAGTAGTTACATTTATACATCCTAAAATTACATTCGGCCCTTTGAAGGCGACCGCGAGGCTGATGTGGCCCCTGGTGAAAATGAGTTTGACACCCCGGCCTAGAAAGTGCTCTCCATGAATAGTGGTAGGAAGGGAGAGAGGAACGTAATCCCCACTGACCCCAGGTCCCTCATGGTAAAATGAGGCCTAGGCCTCGGTTGGCATTCAAGGCCCTCACACCCTGGCCCTAAGCTGCTTTCCAGCCTTCTGCACACTACACCCCTCATGCCCCTTCTCTCCTGCCTGGCCAGGTTCCCCAGCTCCCTGCTCATATTACTCTCCTCCTAGCTCTTGCCCTCTCCTGTCTGAGACTGTCCAAAGCCTGCTGACTGTAAGGGCCAGTCCAGTTGGCAGCCGTGTAAGTAGCCCTCCGCCGGTGAGCATGAGCCCACTCCATCTGAGGTCTTCCCCTCCTCACCAGCTCACCTGCGTTCCAGGCACCTCACTTTTCCGGGCTGCTCTCACCGCTCGTACTAGGGATGTCGCGAATGATGGCCTTTCCTCCCCACTCCACTGGAAACCTCCTGAAGGCAGGTTCTCTCTGTTTCAGTGTCCCCTCCTGAGACATGCTGCACAGAGCAAGTCTGACTCCTAGAGCACCCATGAGCAGGTAGACTGGATGCCTTCTGAGGGCCCATCCTAAGTCAGGCAGGGTCTGGGCATGCAGAACCCCCAGCCCAGGAGCAAAGGCAGGGGCTGGGTGATACAATACCCCCAGGTTCCAGGATCCCCTGGGCCTCCTGATCCTAATCAGGCCATGCAATTGCAAGGTCAAGGCTAAGGTGCAACCAGCCCCTCAGCCTGGCTCTGCAGACAGGTAAGTGGGCACTGACCCTGCTTCCTTAGCTGTTCCTGGGCAGGCTGGGGAGAGCATGGGAGGCTCTGTGAGCCCATGTGTCTCTGCTGCAGAAGCCTTCCCCTCTGTTCATCCCAGAGCAGGGCTCTACTCTCCTGGCAACCCCAGATGCCCCTACCCTACCATACTCCTCCAGTCAGTGACTATTTACTGAGGGCCTGGAATGATGGTGGCGAACCGGAGAAACAGCCCTCTACATTCCCCACGCAAAAGACAGAAGATGAACAAAGAATACAGGGGGTGTCAGAGGAGGATAAGCACCATGGGGGAAAACATTGCCCGGCAGGGTGCGGAATGCCAGTGGGGTGGTACGACTCTGTCTTATCAAGTGGTCAAGGAAGGCAGCCTCTCACAGAAGGTGGCATTAGAGAGGAGCTGGGGGATGGGTGGCAGGGTAAAAGATGCTGGCCCCAGCCACATAGGTGGCAGTGGCGGAGGAGAGGTGCGAATCTCAGGAGCACCCGCCCGCCTCCTTTCCCGGCTGACCCACGGGTCTGAGCACGGCTTCACGTTCTCCCCTCGGGTGTGCAAGGCGTGTCCCCCCCATTCCCACCTCTCAACACAGAAGCGGGCAGACAGCCCTGGGTTGGCCTCTTACCACAGTCTGGCCTTGGGCAGTTTACCAGCTGTCCCTGGGCTCCTGCCCCCCTCTATAAAGTGGGGAGAGTCATTCCCACCTCAGCAGTGCTGGGGACTCGTGTGTGGGAACGTCGCGGTCCCCAGCCCACACACAGCAAATGCTCTGATAGCTGCACCAGTGCCTGCTGCTCGCCAGGCGTCCGTCCGGGGCCATCCGTGCCATTCCGGGTCAGTGGCCTCTCCCTCTTCTGAGAGCATCAATCTGACCGGAATCTGTAATTGCATAATGCTGATGACAGACATGGCTGACGAATTATTAGTAGGTCTAGGAGACAATAACATAACCTAAGAGTAGGCCCCATCCAGGGACTTTAGCAAAACCCAGCGAGACAGGTGACTGCAGGGAAGAGTGGAAGCTGGGCTCCCCTTCCTGAGAACAGCCCCCCCAACCCCCCACCTTGGGCTCTCTCTCCCCACTTCCTCCTGACACCCCTCACCACGGGCATCTTAATTGATCTCATTGTTCTCCAATCCCTTGAGACCTGAGACTCCAGCTGTGCTTAAACAGAACAAAATCTCTTCCAATTTCCCCACCGTTTAAAAGAAAATTGAATTCTTTATCTGCAGCCTGGGGAGGGGAAGAGGGAAGCCAGAGAGAGAGAGAGGCACCAGTAAACAGTGTGTGTGTCCCCCCAGCCCTGCTCCCAACCTGGCCTGGAAGGGCCTGTAGACACGCCCTCCCCCATTTGTTCAGGGGGTGTCTGGGCTGTACTTCTGGGCCCCTTTAATCTGCTCTGGGGTTCGTCCCAATCAAGGGGCCAGTACGGTGCCCGCCAGAGGCTGGGAGGAAGCCGCACTGGCTGCCGGTGATTGACAGCCTGAGTTCCTCCGTCTGTCAGGCCTCAGTGCTCCGCGACTGTGTTTATCTCTTTAATCTAAATATCCATCCGTAAGACCGAAATAGGATGGAATAAGAGGTAGGACAGGCGCTAAGGACAGAGAGAGACAGAGAAAGACAGAGAGAGAGACACAGCTGGCTGCCACCTGCCGGCCACTACCCTGGGCTTCTGGATGAAGCCCAGGCAGGGCCTGTGGGTCGGGAGGCCTCGGAGGGCTGCCCTTGGTGGGCTCAGGCCTGGGTCAGCTCGGGGAGCTGTGGCTGCCCACCCCTGCGCCTCAAGTGTATTTTACAGGATTTTGTCTAAGGTCTGACAGTTCCCTGCCATTTAGTCACTCAGCTAATTGATTTCTGACAAATTGATCTGAAGCTCCATTGCCTGTTGAGTCTTTGAAGCCTCCCTCCCTGGTGCCTCCAGAATCCCTCATTGTTGGGAGGAGCAGCTCTGTCTGCCACTGACCTTTGCCCCTTTACAAAAAAAAAAACCCAAGTGTTGTTCATCACAGCCCTGGCGAGTGCGTGTTGTGAGCTTAGTAAACGCCAAGCATATCACACTATGTTATTCATCTCTTCTCTGCCCAGAGAGGTTAAGTAACCTGCTCAGGGTCAGCCAGCAAGTAAGTGGCCAAGCCAGGATTCAAACCTCAGCCTGTCTGACCCAGAGTCCCTAGGCGCCCCTCCTGTGTGCTGGTCACCATGGGGTACCCACTCCCACACCAGGCTTCTGCCTGTTGTTGGAGTCAGCCAGCTCCAGGGTCTGAGGAGGTGGGCTGAGAGCTGGCCTGGGAAGCAGGAGCTGGTCAGTCACAGGGTGACCTTGAGCTCCAGGGGGCCTCCATGTCCCCATCTGTAAAATGAAGGCACTCTGCGGGGTGCTCTTTAAGGGCCCCTGTGGCCGTTGTGCATGACCACTGCCGCCAGACATCCATTCCCCTTCGGGGCTGGCAGGCTGTGGTCCCCTGCACTCTGCCTGTCGGGGTCACCCTGCCGTTGGTCAGCTGCTCATTGTTCCTGCTCAGGGGGTGCTCAGAGGACACCAGAGCGGAGAAAATGGACCCGTGGGTGAGGGGACAGTGGGTAGCTGTAAGAGTGGCCGAGGCCAGAATGAGTTCATAAAATGCTGCAAACCAAATGACTGTACAGGGTCCACCTGTGCCATGTGCTGGCAAGGTTATGAACTCTGGGATGAGGTGACGGGGGGTTGGGCCCATGGCAGCCCCCGGGGCCTGGGCCTGGGAGCAGGTGGGAGAAAGGCTGAAGGAGCAGAGAGGGGGTCTGGGTGGGGTTGGCACAGAAGTTTAGGCAGAAATCGAGCTGGACCTGTGGGTTTGGGGTGGCTTAATCTTGCACAGTCCCTGTAGGAGGGGTGACAGCTGTGGTTTCTGCCAGCTTAATTCTGGAGCGGCTCAAAGTCCCATATGCCCATTGGTTTATTTAGTGTTTTTTTTTTTTTCATTTTAACCATGATCCATAATAAAAATTACATTGAACTTCATGGTCCAGGACACACACTCACACAGTCATATCTAAAAGAAACCAATACTTCCTTGCTACATGCAATAATACACTCTAGTACTTTGTTTTATTCTAGATTTTGTCTTTTTGTGAAAACCTTTAAGATCTACTCTTTTAGCAACTTTCACACATGCAGTACAGCGTTGTTAAGCAGAGCTACCGCACCACGTACCACATCCCCGGGACCTCTATTTTAGAACGGGAAGTTTGCTCCCTTCGGTCACCTTCGCCCACTTTGCCCAGCCTCACACCTGCCTCTGCTAACCACTGATCTGTTCTAGCTGTGCGCTCAGCTTCGCTTTGTTTTTAGATTTTACATGTAAGTGAGATTATGGGCTGTTTGTCTTATTTCACTCAGCGCGATGCGCTCAAGGTCCGTCCATGTTGTCGCAAATGCCAGGATGCCCTTCTTCTTCGTGGCTGAATAATATTCCACTGTCCATACCCACAATATCTTCTCTGTCCCTTCCCCCACTGATGGGTGCCTGGGCTGCTGCCTTGTCCTGGCTGTTGCAAATAATGCATCAGTGGACATGGGGTACAGACATCTTTGTGAGTTAGTGCTTTCATGTTCTTCAGATAAATACCCGGAGGTGAAGTTGCTGGGTCATACAATAGTTCTGTTTGTAACTTTTTGAGGAGCCTCCGTGCTGTTTTCCATAGCAGTCGCATCAGCCTACGTTTCCGCCAGCCGTTCCACACAAGAGTGCCCTTTTCTTTACCTCTTTGTCGACACTTGTTATCTCTGGTTTTTTTCATGATAGTCTTTTCAACAGTATGAAGCGATACCTCCTTGTGGTTTTGATTTGCATTTCCCTGATGATTAGTGATGCTGAGCACCTTTTCCTGTACCTGCTGGCCACTTGTATGTCTTCTTTGGAAAAAAAAAATGTCTATTCAGATCCTCTGCACATTTTTTATTAGTTTCCTTGGTTTTTCGCTATTGAGTTGTGTATGTATATTAGATATTAATCCCTTATCAGATATAGGATGTAGAAATATTTCCTCCCATTCGAAGGTTGCCTTTTCATCTCGTTCATGGTTTCCTTAGCTGCGCAGAAGTTTTTACTTTGATGTAGTCCCACTTGATTATTTTTGCCTTTGCTTTGGTGGCAAATTCAACAAATCCCCACTGAGACCAATGTCAAGGAACTTATGGCATATGTTTTTCTGCTAGCAGCTTTATGTTTCTAGGTGTTACATCCAAGTCTTTAATCCATTTTGAGTTAGTTCTTGTGTATTGTGTGTAAAGAAAGGTCCTGTTTGAGTCTTTTGCAGGTAGCCATCCAGTTTTCCCAATACCATTCATTGAAGAGGCTGTCCTTTCCCCATTGTATATTCTTGTCTCCTTTGCCATAAATGAATCATATGCATGGGTTTATTTCTGGACTCTCCTCTATTCCACTGATCTACGTGTCTGTTCTCATGCCAACACCACACTGTTTTATCCGTGGTATAGTTTGAAATCAGGGAGCGTGTTGCCTTCATCTTTGTTCTTCTCTCTCAAGATTGCTTTGGCTATTCGGGGTCTTCATGGTTCTGCGCAAATTCTAGGATTGTTTGTTCTACTCCTGTGAAAAGTGCCATTGGGATTTTGACAGGGATCACATTGAATCTGTAGATTGCTTTGGGTAGAAGGGACATGTTAACAATATTCTTCTAATCCAGGAGTGTGAAATGTCTTTCCATTTATTTGGTGTGCCTTCCTCTATTTCTTTCATCAATGTCTTATGGTTTTCACCTTACAATTTTCTATTTTATTCTACTATATTTAATTTTTTTATTTTTATAAGATTTTCTTTGTTTATTTTTAGAAGGGAAGGGATGGAGAGAAGGAAAGAAATACCAATGTGTGATTCCCTTTTGCACACCCCCCACTGGGGACCTGGCCCATACCCAGGCATATGCCCTGACTGGGAATTGAACTGATGACCCTTTGGTTCTCAGGCCTGTTCTCAATCCACTAAAACACCAGCCAGGGCTAGGTTTTATTTTTTTAAATGCTAATTATGACCTAATAATTTAAATTGATTTTATGACCAACTAATGCATGGTTAGCTAAGTTTGAACATCTCTAGAAGGAGCCTCCTCTGATTTACTGTGTAGCGGTAATGAGATCAGATCATGTCCCTCGAGTCCTCACTACTGGGAGCAGGGTGGTAAAGACCTGTGATTCCAGACTTAAACCACTGAGGTTTATTCTGGCTCAGCCATTTCTGAGCTATATGACTTTAAATGGGCCACTTGTACCAGCAATGACCCAATACAGCTACCAGTGATAGAAACCTCCAGAATAATTGCTTAGCCAAGATCAAAGTGTATTCTCTCCCATGTAAAAGTAGTTGAAAGGGGGAAACCCTGGGTGGCCCCTTCAGCTCTCTTCCCCACCATCCCTGGAGTGCAGCCCTCACCAGCAGGGCCAAGGTGGCGGCCAGCCTTCTCATCACATTCCAAGCTGCCGAACACTGAAAGGGAAGAAAGGCACTCCCTCCCTTTTAGGAGACTTCCTAGAAATGCCTTGCAAAGGTCTGCTTTCATCTCATTGGCCAGAACTCAGTCGTGCGGCTGTACCTATCTACAAAGGAAGCTGGGAAGTATATTTTAGTCAAACAGTTTCTGTTAATTTGAGAAAGGAAACATGGATGTGTAGCCTCTGCCAAATAAGCTCTGTGTGCCTTAGTTTCCTCTTCTGGAACATGGTCATGATGATAGCTCCTTACAGATTTGCAGTGGGAGATTCAACGAGACAATGCGTGTACAGAACTGAGCACAGTACTTGACAGGGAGTGAGTGCTAAGCAAATAATGGGCACTAATATTAAGTGTCTGGCACCAAACTAGGCCAATCACATATGGTTTCTATGTAACTCCACAGCAACATGGTGAGGTTAGAAATTAGCCTCCTCATTTTATAGACGAGAGAGCTGAGGTTCAGAGAAGTTAGGTGTTTGCCAGAGTTTACACCTGTGGAAGCGGCAGAGCTTGGGCGTGAACCTCATCTCTAGGATGCCGAGGTCCTTTCCCTTAACTGTAAGGCAGTGCAGCCTCCTCATGGAGACTAAGCCCCTCCCTGAGGGCCCGATGACACTGTGGGGCCAACAGGTATGAGGAGAGGCAAACTGAACCCAAGGCCAGAGCTCCCTCTGCCTGCCCAGCCACCTACAGAGGGTAGCCCCTACCCAAGGAGGAACAAGACCAGGACAAAAGACCCCATTAGGAATTTATTATAATAAGATCTGCAAACTTAGAGTTGGAACATCAAGGTCTTTGATGTACTGAATGACCCTGGCCAAGCCCTTTTTCTCTGTAAGCCTCAATTTCTCCACCTGCTTAGTGGAGAGAATGCTGCTGAACCCTGTCCCCTTTCCAGGGACATTTTTAGAACCGTGTGGCCAGAGAGTTTTGATGTCCTTGGGATGCAAGTTTTTATAAGTGAGAGAGGCTGTTCACCTGTCAGTGCATTTCTCAGTCTGTTAGAACATTCTGACTACCAGGAGTGGGATGAGCAGAGAAATGAAGGAACCCAAATGTCTGTGGACAGGCGTAGTTCTCAGGCACGAGTTTCCCAGCATGCCCTCCCTGCGCGGCACTCATGCGCGGCATCTAACTATCTTGCCATCAAGCCCTGGGCTGGACTGGCCCAGGTGAGTGAGGGGCTGGGGCTGCAGCCCTCTGCTACTCTGAGACCATGGGTGATTTATAGTTTCTGCATCGGACTTTGACCTTAATTTCTTCTGTCACTGTGGGGCTGTAAAATTCATTAGGGACCCTCAGGTGGAGTGATGGAGATGTCAGGTGGGCAATCATGTGGGTATTTAATCTATCAGATGTGTGGCTTGCCATTCAGTGAGACAACAAGAAAATGTGGAATCAATACGGTTCATTAGTGAGTAGTACGTGCCAGGCCAATCGGTGCCTGCCAGTGGCAGCAAGCGTGGGGGGCATGCCACCTGCACTCCAAGTCACCTTGGGGTGAGGGCATGTCCTCGCTCATGGGTGGTACCAGCCCACACCCAGCTACCTTTCCCACCTCCCCACTAGAGCTAAAGCTGCCTGTTACATCCTGGGGGGCAGGGGCAAAGAGGGAGGATGGCAGACTCAGGGTGGAGCACAGTGGTAAGATCCAATAGTGGCTGGAGGCTGTCCCGGCCATGGTTTGGCTGTACCCTCGGGGGGTTGATTGGACTGTCTTTTGCTCCTTCCATCTCCTCTGCACATAAGGTCCCACTTAACTGAGCCTCAGACACAGTGTCTGTCCCCACACATTTCTGGCACTCTCCCCTTCTCATCTGCTACCACATAATCCTAGCTTGATAGCTGGCCCCAGAGAGGCCCCGTGTCCCTTCTGATTGTGAATGTCTCATTCACCCCCGGCCAGCCAGCCACTCTCCCTCCCCATGCATCCTGGGAAAATGGCTTTCTGCATCCCCATCTTCTTTGTTTGATGGTCAGATTTGTTTTTTTTAAAGTCACTCAATTGAGTCTTCCTCAAACCCAAGAGCGTGAGAGAATGGGCAATGTTGCGAAAGGGATAGGAGTGGAATTGTTTTTTTCTTTGCTCTGTGTGTGAGTGGGTGTCAGACAGGCGGACTGTGGGACCCTGGACCGTTCGCACCTGTGAGGGCGGGGAACACACGGCCTGGCTCAGCACCCCGGGCCCGGGCCCGGTGTCTGGCCTGAGGCCTACGTCTGAGGTCCAGCCCCGCTGCAAGCAGACCCTGAGATGGGGGTTCTGGGGCAGGTGGGTTACTTGGGAGGTGATTCCAGGAAACTCAGATGGGAGTGGGAAGTGAGACAAGGTCACTGACGGGGCACTGTGAAGCCGATTACCACAAGGCAGGACTGCTGGAGCTCAGTCCACTGTGAAATCTGGGGGGAGAGGATGTACCTGAGTCATCCCCACTCAGGGCAATTGTCCATCCACTCCCAGCCCCACTGAGTGAGGGCGGCTTCCAGGGACAGGGCGACCCCATCTCACCAACTGCTCCCTTAAGAAAAAAGCCCTTGGGCTGTGGGAGGCGCAGGGAGCCCCCCGAAGGTGGGGGTGAGCACGAGGGTTGTGTGGCGCCACACGGGCAGCTTCCTTGCGCCGGCCACTCTCCACATCCAGAAGAGGAGGATACGTATTAGTACTCGTCTCCTAGAGTGGGAGCGGGGCTGAAATGGGTTAGTCAACACAGATGTCTCAGAGTAACACCCGGACCCCAGTAAGGACTAAACAAGGGTGAGCTGTTGTTTCCACTTTTGCCTTTGTCATCAGCTGGAGTTGCTTCATCTGTAAAATGGGATCGTGAACCCTGTCTTGATGGTTGCCTTAGGACAAACTAGGGCCGAATTATGTCTGGTTCCTTGCATAGTGCCAGGCCCAAGGTGCCGCTCAGCAAGGCGGTGAGCTCAGTTATCCCCGCGATGGGAGGGGCCCCCAGTGCTCTTCCAGGCTGACTCCTGGCATCTCCCCTCAGGGGCCAGGAGACCGCCAGGCAGCTGCCAGCCACCCCGACAACCTTTGACACCCCTGTAATTGCTTTCCCACAACGACTTCTTTAAGCACAGAGTTGCTGGCCAGAGCAATTTGCTCGCCATCAGTTTTTATTTCCAGGTTTTAAAATACAATGGAGAGAAAGAAAGAAGGGGATGGGAGAACCCAAGAACAACCACCGTGGCTGCAATAATGAACAAGCTGGAGCCCCCATACCTCGAGAGCAACTGTCAGCCTGATCCCCACAGGACTGACACATTAATCCATGGGGCTCAGGCCTGGCTGCTGCAGGAGCACCCCCTCCTGCAGGGCCCAGGCCGCTTCCTGTTTCTTCCACCTGGCTGGTTGCTGGTGGTCAGCCACGAGGAAAGAGAGTGGTTGGAACTGGGAGTGGGAATGCTAGTACAGGCTTCACTTGGAAACGTGGGCCATGTGCCAGGCAGCAGTCTAAAACACGTGCAGTGCTTTCTTTAGTCCTCACGGTCGTCCCAACGGGTCAGGTAGTATGGCTGGCCCCGTTTACAGAGGGGGAAACTGAGGCTTACAGTGGATGTTACTGCGGTTATGCCTTCTCCTCTTCTTCCTTCGGTCTCTTCTTCCTTCCTCCACCTCTGCTCTCCACTCCTTCCTTTTTCCTCTGCCTTCTTCTCTCCTCTTTATCTCTTCCTCCCACTTCCCTCGCCACTCTTTTCTCTCTCTCCCTCCCCCCTTTCCTGTGTGGTTCTGCCTCCCACCCCCATCGTCATCCTTCCGATGTCCTTCCCTCCCTAGACGTCAATCTACTCGGGATTTGCAGTGGGCTTGTCAGTGGTAGAAAGGACCTCATAGGTCACCAGATACAATTTCCTCATCCATTCAGTTGCAATTTGTGGAAGGCTCCAGCACTGGGGACCCATGGGGAACAAGCCAGACTCAGCCCTGCCCTCATGAAGCTCACATTTCAGTGGAAGGAGAGAGCGAGCCAGTAACATTCACCCATGTGCTCCTGCCAGAACCATGCCCTTCGCCCCACCCCCTCCGTCTGCCAGCACTGCCACTCAGCTCCAGCTGAGTCCAGCCACTTACCAGCCTGACCCTGACCATCTTGTCCCAGCCCCCATCCCTCTTACCACTCACAGAGACCACCTCAGCTCCTAGTTCCTGCCCCTTTTCCTGACCCAGGGGTTTGTTATCCCAGCAACAGTCGTCGGGGGCGGGGGGAGGGGGCATGCTAGAATCAGCCAATGCATGCAAAATGAGTGGAACAACAAATCAGTGTTTCTCTCTCTCTCTTTCTCCCCCCCAACTTCCTCTCTCTCAAATTAATTAATTATTTAATTAATTAATAAGAGAGGCCTGGGAAGAGCATTCCTGGCAGAGGGAACCCCTAGTTGTTAAGCAAAGGAGCAAGCTTGGCCTGTGAGTGACCTAAAGACTGAAGGAGGAAGCAGAGCAGCTGAGCAGGGCATTCACAGAGGAGGGTGGAGGCCGCCCCAGAGCCGTATGGGGCCTCAGGGTCAAGGGCAGGCAGCTGGGATTTTGTCCTCAGTGCTCTGGGAGCCCTCTAGGCCAGGCGTCCTGCATTGTCAGATTCTCCCCCTGGCTGTGACGGAGGGTGGGCTGTTGGTGCGGAGCAGAAGCAGGCAGACCCAGACCCGGCAGGGGGCTGTGCGGCCCACAGGCCCCAAGCCCACGTCCCACTGGAGTCCCACAGCTGGGTGACTGGTGCCGATGCTGGGTCACACTCAGATCTTGTCCCATTTTGGTGGCATTTTTGTGGTTCTGCACTTAGCCACAAATCCCCTTTGAAGCCCTCCTTGCCGGACCTTTGTGCTGTGCCCCCCCACCTCCCCACCCCCCACCCCCCACCTGCCCAGGAGAAGCACGTTTGTGACGCTCCGGGAGCAGGGAACCCAACAGGGATGGTAAAGAGGGTTTTTTTGGAAGATACTCCAACCACTTTGTTTTTCATTAAAGTGTAGCTGACACACAACGCTGTAGGAGTTTCGGGTGTACAGCGTGGATTCCACATGTGTACTCCTCACAATGTGATCACCATGGCGAGCGTGGTCGCCCTCTGTCACCGTGCGTCATGGGGACGGTGACGTTGACTCCTTTCCTTAGGCCGCATGTTACCTGCCTGTGGCTTTTTCTCCTTCTGAACGGAAGTTCACGCCTCCTGTTCGCCTTGGCCCTGTTCCCCGGCCCCGCAGCCCTCCCCTCTGGCAGCCATGAGTTCAGTCTCTGCATCTGCTTTCGTTTCATTTGTCCATTGGTTTTTTCTTTTTTGATTTCACATGTATAAGTGAAGTCACACAGCGTTTCTTTCTCCATCTGACCTACCCTCTCAGCACAGCACCCTCTAGGCCCCTCCATGCTGCTACAAATGGCCAGGGTTCCGCTTTCTTGCGGCTGAGTGATACTCCACTGCACACGTGCTCCGTATCTCGTTATCCATTGTCTGCTGACGGACACCCAGGCGGCTTCCGTCTCACAGCTGTTGTAAGTAACGCTGCAGTGAACACAGGGCACACGCAGATTTCCAAATTAGCACTTTTGTTTTCTTGGGTAAAAACCCACACGTGGGGTTGCTGGGTGGTGTGGTAGTTCTACTTTCAATGTTTGCGGACTCTCCCTACTGTTCTCCATCTGTGGCTGCACCAGTTTACGCCCACACCAGCAGTGTGCGAGGGCTCCCCTTCCTCCGCATCCTCGCCAGCACTCGTTGTTTCTGCTGACTTTTTGGCGATGCCCATTCTGGCAGCTGTGAGGTGGCACCTCCCTGCGGTTCTGATTTGCATTTCCCTGCTGACTCATGATGCTAAGTGCCTTGTCCATGTGTCTGGTGGCCCTCTGTATGTCATCTCTGTGGGTATGTCTGTTCAGATTCTCTGCCCGTTTCTAATTGGCATGTATAGCGAAGAAGCTTTGATGAGTCCCATGGCAGTTGGCTGGTAGTTGTAGAGAAGACAGACTTGAGAGGAATCCCGAGGCCTGCTCTGTCCTCGCTGCCGCGGCTGATAGCACTGCCTGCCAGGGCACAGGTGTCCATCCTGGACCCACAGTGGAACATAAGGAAGGAAAGGCCCTCCCCTCTTTCTCTGCAGCCCCCGGCACCAGGTGGGTCCCTACCCTTTTCTAACTGCCCTCCCACTCAGCTCCCCCACCTGGCCATGTGCTCTGAGCCTCAGTCCTTGGCTTCCAGCCCAACATCCCCAGTAGCACCCCCTTTCATAAGACCATCTGCACTCTCAGAAGACCAAAATCAGCACCCATGGGCTCTCCTGGAGGCACCTTTCTGTCTGTGCCCCACAGTCTCCCCATGACCTCTCCTGCACCCTACTGTTCACTCCCTGGTATCACTGCCCACCTGTAACACTCCCCTCTTCTCCCCTACAAAGTATAGCCACCAGCATTTTCTGTCCTCCTAGGAGGGTAAGAATTCCCCCTGGCCCAGGGACCCACAAACAGCAGCTTCCAGCCAGACTTGCCTCTGCCCTCCAACACCCACCATGCCTTCATGCATCAGCCCTGGCCTTCTTTCCATTAGATAGTTTCCTTCTGAGATGACAGGGGAAACTGAGGCACCAAGCATTTCCCCAGAAGTACGGGTCAGACTGCATTATATTTCCTGGCCAGTAGCTTTTACCTCTTATCCCAGAGAAAAGCTGAACTCCTCATCTATAGCACCATGGCAAGGGGTATGGGAACAGGGGAGAGGACAGGGCCTCGTGGGTCTAACCAGGACGAGTGGATGAGTGAATGTCATCCCAGCCTCTGGGCCTCTGAGTTCCTCCAGCAGAGTCCCTCCTGCCTCTCGCCAGCCACCTCAGTTCCCAGAGCTTGCAAGAGTGCACTTAATCTCACGTAGTTTAAGGAGTTATTTAGAGGGGCTCAGCGAATGATGAATGTGGAAACCATTACCAGCGAAGTGCCGGGGCTCCGTGGAGCTGTTTAAAAATGCATTCTCCCATGTAAATTTCTGCTCCATCAATCCTTATGACATGTCAAACATTGCTATTGTTTCCTGAACAAATTGTACCATGTGCCCTTCTCTGCAGATTTGTGCATGGGAGCAGAACCGCTCGCCGGCGCCCGCAGCCCGCGCCATTGCTGGGACCCAGGGCTGCTGGGGAGGCAGCTGGGCCCGCCTTGCTTCAGAGCAGAAGCCCCGTGCTGGGTGTCCGGGCGAGCGTGCGTGACGAGGGTGTGGGAGTGATTGAGTGTGTGCCTGCCAGTTGCCAGCCTGCAGGGAGAGGCACACAGGTGGCTGGGGAGGGGATGTGGAGGGACCACTGGGGCTGAGATGGGGAGTAGAGGCTGCTTGAGATTGAGGGTGGGTGTGAGTGTGTGTCAGGGCAGTGTGTAGCAGGATGGGGTCTACCTGAGCTGGACACAGAGAGGAAAAGAGAGGTTTCTATGACAACTTGTGGCGACAAGGAGGCATTGGGGGCTGTCTGAGGCACAGAGAGAAGAAGAAAGGAAGAAAGTGTGTGCATGTGTGTATGTGTGTGTGTGCAAAGAGAGGTAGGGAAGTGTGAGAACATCGGAAGAAAGAAGACACAAGGATAGGACTTTCAAGCTGTAAAGAAGGGTAGAAGGTGTTTAAAACCATGAGCGAGGAGGGCATCTGCGCCCGGGAGGGGTCAGCGATGTCAAAGGGTGGCAGTGTCCAGTGCACCGTAGTTCGGCGGGAGCCATGGGAGAAGGCCAGAGCAGGCGGGAGTCAGGATGGCCCAACACAGCAGGTGGGCATCTGCAAGGCCATGATGAGGACAGCCGTGAGGTGCAGCGATACCTGGGCCAGTGTGGGCGCAAGGCAGGCACCCTGCAGGGGGGCCTCGGTCCAGGGCCAATGAATGGAAATGGGTGAGAGCGTGGCTCTCATTGTGACAACAAGCTAGGTCAGAGGCAGCTCTTGGGAGGGAACAAAGACACAAGAGGACTGACAACTGTGGAAATGCTAGGCCTCCTGGGAGTGGGCATGCTCTATTGGGACAAGCATCAGAGGGCGGGAGTTGGGCTGGCCGTAGAGCCCCAGCATACAAGTTAAAGGGAGACCTGTATCCCAGCGGGTGCTGGTTGAAGAACCTGGGTGGGTCGGGAAGGGCACCGCCAGCCAGCAAGGCTGCTCTGGCCTTCAGCAGGTGACAGTCTCTCCCAGTCTACACCCTGGGCCTCCGCACACACCAAGGCCCAGTTTGGGGCAGGAATTGGGTCTTTCTCTGAGGACCAAGGGTCTTTGCTAAGGACCTGCATCCTCGGAAACCACGGCCAGAGACCACCGCCTCCTCTGCTGTCAGGCACGGCCAGTGTTGCTAGAGTTGGGCCTCTCTGGGCAGAGACTTGGAGAAGAGCCACTGTGCAAGGAAAAGACTGCCTGTGGGGACCCATCTGGCTCCTACTGGATGAGGACAGTGACCTAGGAGGGGCACCCTGGGTCCCATGGCTGAGCTCTCATGCTGGTGGAAGATGCCTCTACCGCCCACACTCCAACCAACGGGGGAACAGGGGAAGGGAATGGTAAAGAGCACCCTCTGGCAGTTGACATATTGAGTTCACATCCCAACACTGTGGCTGTTTGACCTTGGGCGAGTCGATTGACCTCTCTGAGCCTCATTTCTCTCTCTCTGTAAAATGGGGAGAATATTCGTATATAAGGCTGTTGGGAAGATGGGACAAAATAAAGCATGAGAAACGCTGGGCACAGTGCACGCACACAGCACATGCACGAAGGGAAGTGGCCGGGCACTGTCGCACCCTCCCCACCTGAGAGCCAGGGGAGTGGCGGGCATTTCTGACTCGCGCCTGGCCATTCTGGGGATCTGACTGCTCCCCCGCTGCAAGTTCACCTTGTCTTAACCTTTGGAATTTTCCCCCCGTGTGTATTTATTTTTTTCCTTTTTGTCAGCAGAAGAAAATTACAGTTCTGCCGGCATTGTCCATCACAGAAATAAGCACTTGCGGATGCAATTATAAAGGCCCAAATGAGGGAATTAGTCTCTCTGGCAATGCCAGTGCTGGGAAGAGCCGGAGGAGATGCCTGATGAATCAGGTGCTGGGCCGCCTCCCAGGTACTGACCACAGGGGAGATGCTGACCTGCCGGCCCATCTTCATGGGCCGCGGGCACTTCCACCAGGGGAGGCTGAGGCGGGGAAGCAGAGACGTTCTGCGCCTGCTCCGGGCCTCGGCACCTGCATGAGGGCCGTTCCTACCAGGACCTGCCTGGGCAGCTCAGTGGTCAGCCATGACGAGACGACAGGCCCAAATACACCTGACTGAGGAGAGCCGTATTCCAGGACTAAGCCCTCGAAAGTAGCAGCCCAGCCACCTGCTAGCCCGCTTCCTGCTTTAGCGTTCTCACAGTTCTTAGCCCCTGCCAGTCCAAAATTGTTATTTCATCGTTTCTCTCCCCCCATGTCTTGTCTCTCCTTTCCCATTGTAAGCCACATTCCAGCAGGAGCGTTGTCAGGCTTATGGCTGTGACATCAGCGCCTGGCATAGTAGCTGGCACACTGGAAAAGCTCAGAAATGTGACTGAGTGACAGTCTGGTCCCTGTCTTCATGAAAGTTGTTGTTTTTTTTTAACATTTTTTTATTGTTCAAGTACAGTTTTCTGCCTTCCCCCTCCCACCCCTTCCCACCATCCCAGCCCTCCCCACCTTCATGAAAAATTTTTCACCGGTGTTCCACACGTCCTCCAACTGCCCCTCCAGACCCACCCTGCCCTTCTCACCTGCTCTGCAAGTGCACCATGGTGACTGCGTGGGCCATTTAGTGAGTCCCCACCCTCAGTCTGCCTCTAGGGTTTGGCCGGCAGGGAGCTTGGATCGGGGATCAGAGCCTGAGGGACTTGCTGGTGGAGATGCTTTGTAAGCCCCAGCCATGCACCCTGGGCACCCAGAGCGGCCTCACTCTGGCTGCTCACTGCCCACCATGGCGTCCGCTGCGAGGGGCATCAGCCCCCCCGGGGGAAGATCAGGTCGGCAGTCAGTGACTGACAACAGGAACCTCAGGTTTCACTGAGTTTGGCAGTTAGTGAGCCCAGTGCTGGGCATCACAGAAGATCTCACGAAGAAACGTGAGAGGCAGCCTCCTCTGGGGAGGGGAAGAAATGGGGCAGACACAGGCCACTCTCAGCCATGGCCGACCGTGCTGCCCGTTCCAGCAAAGGTGTAGCAGGGGCTCGCAGGTCAGGGACAGTGAGCGGTCAGGAGCTCCCTCAGGGAAGGGGCATTTGGGGCGGGCCAGGGTTCGGGTGGCAGTTTCAGAACGAAGGGGTGGTGTGACAGGCAATGAAAGGACAGGCTGGGTGCATCAGGGAGAAGTGGGTACGAGGCCACCAAGGCCAGCTGGGCTGTGCAGAGCCCAGACGCCAGGTGCTGGCCTGGAAAGAATTCAGCAGCAGTGGGGCATTCTGAAGGCTTTGGGGCAGAGGAAGTGGATCAGAGGAAGATCACTGTAGCCGTTGGTTTGATTTCTCACCCTGGGTCTCCTATGAGAGTCCTGGAAAGCAGCTGAAAATGCTAGTGTATGCCTGTGGGTGAGACTTTGGCTGGGGGAGGGCAGCAGTGGGGACAGGGCCGGGGGGCAGGGAGCCTGCAGCACAGGTGAGGTGCTCATGTGAGCCTGGTCTGGCATTTCTTAGAGTGGCCAGGTACAACATGGGAGCCACCCAGCCTGGCCACTGGCCATCCCCGCCCCCATCCCTTTAGCCTTCCAACTGGCCTGTGGGAGCCCAGAAGTCACCGGCAGGGGGAAGGACATGGCAGGAGGGGAGAGGTGTTCACAACATGAGGAAGACATTTGTTCTCCATGCACAGACCCCTGGACACTCCTCCAACCCCCTTCCTGGAGGGGCCGAAGGGCCACTGTCTGTTTGGCACTTGATTTGTCCATTGGTCTTTCAGTTGCTCAGGCATGTAGCAAGTCTTGGGACGGAGGCGAGGATACTTTTCTTTCTTTTTTTTTTTTTTTTCATTGCTTTTAGAGAGAGAGGGGAAGGGAGAGAGAGAAACATCAATTGGTTGCCTCCTGTACCTCTGGTGGTGGGGTGGGCAGTGGGAGTGGGAGTGGGAGGCAGTGGGGGAAGGTCGAATACCCCTGTGCCTGCACCTAGGCCAGGGATTGAACCTGCAACCTAGCTGTGTGCCCTGACTGGGAATCAAACCCAAAACCTTTTGGTGTAGGGGCGACCCTCCAACCAACTGAGCCATACCAGCCAGAAAGTGCCATGACACCCGGCATGGGGCAAGGATGGAGCCTGTCACTGTCCCCGACAGCGCCCTCTACTGGGCTGGCTGGCATTGCAGAGCTGCTGAATGGTTTTAAAAACGGATTTGGAGCCAGCTCTGCCACTTACCCTTACTCAATTTCATGAGGCCTCTGTGTTAAAAGCAAAGCGCAGGGGACACAACGGTGCCCTCCTCGCAGGGGTGTGGTCAAAACTGAACAGCGTGTGCATTACCACTGCTGCTCAGGTGTGGGTGTAGCCCATGCAGCTGTAGACAAGAGACCAGGAGCTGCCTGAGCTGCCTCACATCCAGGCCCCATGACCCTGCCCGGCCCTCAGGGAGCCACAGCTTAATGGGGCAAGAAACACATCAGCTCACAGCTTCGGCTCAAAGCAAGATCAGGGCTGGGAATATCGCTGGGCCCGAACCCAGCCTCTGGGAGCCCGGGGAGACAGGAGTGGGTAAGCCAGGCAGAGGGCGGGAGCAGTCTTCACAGATGGGGCAGCTCCAGGCAGGCGCCGGAGCCAGTCAGGCCCAGCCCGGTCAGGGATGAGGCTGGAGCCAGCAGCAAGGGCTGGAGTCCAGGGCTGGACATGCATGCAGAAGAGGAGGGACTGTCCCCGAGGACACCAGGGAGCCCTCCACACACGGGGATTTGCTGCCTCCTCCAGACACAGGGCCCCTCGCCCGACCCCACCGCAGCCAGGCACTGGCCCCAGGGAGGCCCTGCATGCTGGCTGCCCCCACCCCAGCAGGGGCATGGACGCAGCTTTTCATCTTATTATTCTGCTTCGTGCATTTGAAAAATGAAATTTCTCCCTCTCCCCTTCACTGGGCATACATAATTCATATGGTCATTACATGGTGGCACTAAAGGACTCACAAATCTTCCCTGGTCACATCGGCGGCCGGGGCAGGCAGTGAGAGGACCCCAGGGAGAATGGTCAGTGGGGGCACCGTGGCTATGCCAGGCCACGGGGGGAGAAGGTAGGGAGTGGGGTGTAGGGGAGAATAGCAGCACCACCGCCTGCAGAGAGAAGACAGTTCTACCTCATCCCCAGGGCCTGACACTTAATTTCCTTTGGCCTCGGCCACTCTGGGTCCCAGGGGAAGGGTACTATGCAAGGGGACCTCAGGAGTCCTTCCCGCCCAGACTGTCCAGGTGCCATTCTGGAGGGCCCCCAGAGTTTGGATGTGACTTCAGAGGCAGAGAACCCCCTTACAATGTGCCCCAGGCCCCTCACTTTCTGCCCAGACCCAGCCCTCTCTGTCTCCCGGTCCCCTCTATACTCCCTAGCCACTCTCTCTGCCTTTTTCTGGTCCCCTTCTCTTTGCGCCTTCTGCTCCATTTCCCTTTGGATCCTCTCTTCCCCCCGCCTTTACCCCATCTGTCCACCAACTCCCTTATTCCTCCCCACCCCTGTTTCGTACTCATATTTATTCATTCATTTCCGAGCTCCGGCGAAGCACCGCTGTGTGCCAGGCAGTGTCCCTGCCTGGAGGTGAGCCTGGCAGATTCGGCCCTGACCTCGTCGCTCCCCCAAACACTTGCATTTGCCCATGAGAATGCTGAGGCCCCAGGGGTTGCTGTTGTGTCACGCCATGACCTGGGCTGTTGACACTGCCTGCAACTCGTCCTGTCCTGGTTGTTGTAGCTCAGTTGGTTGGAGCATCATCCCATGACCAAAAGTTTGCAGGTTCAGTTCCCATTCAGGACACATACCCAGGTTGCAGGTTCAGTCCCCAGCTCGGGCATGTATGGGAGGCAACCAACTGATATTTCTCTCTCACGTGGATGCTTCTCTCTCTCCCTTCCTCACTCCCTTCCTCTCTCTCTCTCTAAAAGCAATTTTCTAAAAAAATGTCCTTGGGTGAGGATTAAAAAAAGAAGACCTTGGCCTGGGTCAGAGGCGTTGTGTGGGAGAACCATGGGCTTGCTGTGGGCGTTTCCTGGCAATGTCAGGAGTCTCCACTGGGTCTGGCAGTAATGCCTTCTTGTTCTCTTTGTAGGCAACGGACAATGACGTGGGCACCTTTGGGGAAGTCAACTACTTTTTCACCGATGACCCTGACCGGTGAGACCCTGCCCAGCTTCTTCACAGTGGATTGGACACTCCTCAGCACCCTGGGAGGGCGCCGCGCCCACGGCTGGAATACCGGGCTGGGGTGGGAGCCCCGGGGCCCCGTGGCTGGTTTGGCCCTGACTGTGGTGTGGTCTTGCTCAGGTTCCCTAAAATCCCTGGGGCATAGCTCCTCTGGCCCTCAAAAGACAGTGTTTAAAGCTTTGAAACACTACTGACAGCACAGCAGCAGTGGCAGCCAGCATTTTCGAAGCCCTTACCATGTGTCAGGCTTTTTGCCAAGTGCTTTCTGGGTATTATCTGTTATCATTTTCCAAACTAAATGCTAGAGGAACCCAGTGCTAGATACTAGCTTCATCCCCACTTTACAGATGATGAAACTACAGCCCAGAGAGGCTGAGTCCCTTGCTCAGAGCCACGCAGCTGGCTGAGCACCCAGCATGCAGGGCCAGGGCTCTGCCTGTGGTCTTCACCACCAGGATCCACAGCTTCTAGCCGTTGGGTAGGTGGCATGCCTCACCACCTGACCTGTACCGTATGCCAGTCTTGCCCTGCCACCTGCCATGGTCCTGGGCATCTCTTTCCCTTGTCTTCAGTTTGGCTGAGTCCAGGAGAAGCCCCCTCATTTTTAATATAATTGAAAGCCAAGTGGAATTCAGGGGGCAGGTCTGCTTCTAAGGCTGAAGGGTCTTGGGCACCTAGAAGCCCAACAGGATGAGGACGGCACTGGCGGTCTGTGTAAGTGACCAGGAAGAAGCAGATTATTAGGTGCATTCTGGCCATTTGCTGCCACTATGCGATGGGGCCTCGAAATGGGAAGAAGGAGCGAGCAGTGGGACAGATGCACAGGGCACCCCAGTCCCTCAGGGGATCTGGGTCCACTGGCCTCGTCCTGCTCACCTTGGGTTTCCTCAGCTCCCTCCATCTCTGGGCCAGGGGCTCTCCTGGTCTCAGAGCAGGATCCTCCAGGCCTGGTGGCAACAGGTCAGGGCACACAGATGTCAGCTGACTGCTCAGGGGGCACCTGAGGACATGTTGAAATGAGGCAGGTAGAGAGACGGTCTCACCGGACCTTGCTCCTCCCCAGGAGATGCTTGTCAGGCTCAGTCCCTCAAGCAGAAGCCTGGGGCTAACCCGTGAGAGAGGACCAGCCACACCTCCCCTTGCTGGATGCTTTGCTGCCTGTTGAAAATATTTTGGTGCAAAACCATCTGGATGGCAGATTTGTTTTATTCCTTAGATATGTGTGTGTGTTACTGAAATGTAATTGCCATAAACATTATATGAGGGGAGACCCAAGAAAACCGAATTATCTTCTGGAGGGCAGGCCTTTGTAGTACAGGCTTCCCCCACTAGGTGAGTGTTCTAGGAACCCATCTGTATCAGTGTAGCAGCTGACGTTGTTGTGAGAGGCTGCGTTCAGCTTTGGTGGATTTTTTTTTTTTTGGAAGCCTCTTCAACATGTTTGCCCACTTCACAATGGGTGATTTACAAGTGTACCTGCCCATACCGTGCTGAGTGTTTGGCAGTTTTTGACCAAAAACGGCATGACCCCTATGCTCCAACCTCTCTATTCACCCAGTCTCACCCCAAGTGACTTTTTTTGTTTTCCTGGATGAAAAAAGTCCTCAAAGGGAAACATTTTGCTGATGTGGAAGAGGCGAAACAAAACACAGCAGAGGCACCAACAGGCATCAAAATCAATGAGTTCGTAAACCGTTTTGAGCCGTGGAAAAATGTCTCGATAGGGGTAGTGCATCAAATGGAGAGAATTTTGGAGGTGACTGAAGTTTAAACATGTAAGAATAAATACACAATTCTTATGAGTAAATCCCGTTTTCTGGGCCCCCCTCACACTTGTTTTAAGTGTACATCATAGTGACTTGGTACTGGTACACACTGGGAAATGGTCACCACGGTGAGCGGGTTCACTTCGTCTCCACACACTGTCACACATTTTTTCTTGTGGTAAGAACTTTTAAGATCTATACTCTCGTAGCAACTTTCGAATGTGCAGTACGGTATTATTAACTGTAGCCCCCACGCTGTCATTACATGCCCATGACTCAGTTACTGTGTAAGGAGAGTTGTGCCTTTTGGTGATGGTCTGGTTTTATTCTTTTCCACGTGTCTGTCCAGTTTTCCCAACACCATGTATTGTATATTCTCAGCTCCTTTGTTATAAATTAATTGACCACATAGGGGCGGCTTTATTTCTGGACTCTGTTCTGTTCCGTTGAGCTACATGTCTGTTTTTATGCCAACACCGTAGAGCTCTGTAATACAGTGTGAAGTCACTTTGTCATTCTTTCTCAAGGTTGCTTTGTTTATCTGGGTCTTTTGTGGCTTCGCACAAGTTTTAGGATTACTTGTTCGGTTTCTGTGAAACATGCCATTGGAATTTTGACAGGGACCGCAGTGTGCCTGTAGGTTGCATCAGGCAGTATGGACACTTTCACTGTGGCTCCTTCCCGTCCGCGAGCACAGAGTGTCTTTCCAGGTCTTCATGTCATCTTCGATGGCTGTCGTCAGCATCTTACAGTTTTCAGTGAACAGGTCTTTTACTTCCTTGGTTAAATTCATTCCAAGCTATTTTTTGATGCAATTGTAAATGGGATTGTTTTCTTAATTTCTCTTTTTGACAGTTCATTATTAGCAGATAGAAATACAAAAGATTTTTTATCACTTCTTGGCCTTTTGGCTAAGATCAAGTGTAGAAATGCAGAAGATTTTTATATATTGATTTTGTATACTGCAACTTTACTGAATTTATTTATTCTAGTAGTCTTTTTGGTGCTGTCTTTAGTGTTTTCTATATATAGTGTCACATCCTCTGAAATGGTGACAGTTTTACTTCTTCCTTTCTGATTTGAATGATTTTTTTCCCCTTACCTAAGTGCTGCGGCTAGGACTTCCAACAAATAGTAAGTTAAATAAAAGTGATGAGAGTGGATGCCTTCGTCTTGTTCCTGATCTTAGAGGAAAAGCTTTCAGCTTTTCACCATTAAGTTTGATTAGCTGTGGGCTTGTCATGTGTGGCTTTTATTATACTGGGATACATTCCCTCCATACCCAGCCCATTGGGAGTTTTTCTCATAGGAGGATGTTGAATTTTGTCAGATGCTTTTCCTGTATCTGTTGGAATGATCGTATCATTTTCATGCCTTAAAGTCTCACCCCGTCAACGTACTTCCCACCGGCTCGCAGGTACGGAAGCATCCTTGCATCTCTGGAATAAACCCCACACGATCACGGCGTGTGACCCCTTTCATGCATGGTTGAGTTTGGTTTACTAATATTTTGTTGAAGATTTTTGTATCTGTGTTCATTGGGAATATTACCTGTTTTTTGTTTCTGTTTTCTTTGCTTGTAGTGGCCTTGTCTGGTTTTGGTATCAGGGTAATGATAAACCTCATAAACTGAGCTTGTAAGTGTTCCCTCCTGTTCTAACTCTGGAAGAGTTTGCGGAAGGCTGGTATAAATTCTTCTTGGAACGTTTGGTCGAATTTGCTAGTGAGGCTGTCTGGTCCTGGACTTTTGTTTGTTGGGAGGTCTGTGGTTACCGATTTGACTTTGTTAGTAGTTTGTCCAGATTTTCTGTTTCTTCTCGACCCAGTCTTGGTAGGTTTTACGTGTCCATTTCTTCCGCGCTGCCCAGCGTGTCAGCATGCGGCTGTATTTGTGCGGCGTCAGTGACGGGGATCCCTACGTCACAGCTGCCTGACTCCCACCCGGCCGGGAGGCAGGAGCTCCTACTCACAGCAAAGCAGTGTCGTCCTCCCTGACTCTCCTCCCCGAGCGAATCGGCCCACACCTGTCCTTTCCGCGCCTGACCACAGTGCCTCCCATGTGGCCCCGCTCCCTGCCCACCCTCCCACCCGACCCCCCGTGAGAAACGGGTGCTCTCCTCAATAACGGCAAGCAGAAATAAAGGCAGATGTCAGGCTCCATTTGCGTGCCCGCGTCTGTCTATCCCTGTGGGCAAGGGCGGGCTGGCGAACACAGACCCCGTCCATGGGCTGTTTTACCCCAGGGCACTCCTTCCCTTCCTCCTCCTCGCCCGACACAGGTTCTCTCTGGACAAGGACACCGGGCTGATCGTGCTGATCGCCAAGCTGGACTACGAGCTCATCCAGCGCTTCACCTTGACGGTCATCGCCCGGGACGGGGGCGGCGAGGAGACCACAGGCCGCGTCAGGGTCAACGTGCTGGACGTCAACGACAACGTGCCCACCTTCCAGAAGGATGCCTACGTGGGCGCCCTGAGGGAGAATGAGCCTTCCGTCACACAGCTGGTGCGGCTCCGGGTAAGGCCGGGCTCCCTCCCGTCTGTCGCACTGCAAAAATGCCCACGCTGCCCAAGGCCCCCCACTTCCATTCATCTTATCCTCTCTCCTCCTTCTTGACTCCTCCTTTGGGGAGCGCTGCAAGAGCAGCCCACCTCCCATCTGCAAAGACGTCTACCCAGATTTGGGGGTCACATTCTCGGTCTGTATGGGGCTTCCTCTTAGCATCACCTCATGTCCTTGGTTACCAAGGGCAGCCAGTGTCTGTCTCAGCTTAATGCCTGTCTCTGACATTTCAGGTCACCATTCAGCAAAAGAACACCCTCCTCCTCTCCCTTGGCATGTGCTGAGCAGTTGCTTGTGTAAGGACCCCCATCCAAGCCCCTAAGAGGCTGCTTAGAACCAGGAACTGCTGTAGCTGGCAGGCCCCAGACACCACGGTTACAACCCACTCTCAAGAAGAGGAATGGGCAGGAAGAGGCAGGCCCCGGAAGGCACAGGAATCGGCAGAGCAGGAGAGACCAGACTAGAGCTCAGGACTCTGCAGTCCAAGTCCCCCTGCAGCGAGTTCTCACCACGCTCCAGGGACGTCTGACCATGAGACTTCTCAGTGTCCTCACGCCCCTTCCTCACTCGGCCCACCCATGGCGACTGTACCCAGAGCCTCCATTTAGAACTTGTTTCTGAAGCAAAGTGGAGGAGGTGGGCAAGGTGGACACACAGAAGGCATGACCGCATGTGCACCCGACACTGGCCATGGCTCCCCACAGGACCCTGCTCTCCCTCTCCGCCCTACCTGTTCAGCTCCTGTAGCACCCCGAGTGGGGTGTGGAGGGCGCCCCTTAGGCTCTCTGCAGTCAGACATCTGGAAAGAAGCTACTTAATGCAGCCACACTAGAGGACAGTCAAGGGGAAGAAGGATCTGACCCCATTCCAGTGCCTTCTTCCCTCCTAGCATTCATGCAACATGCATTTATTAGTCCAAACAGCAGCACATCCAAACCTCATGCTGGACTCTGCATATGCAGCCGCAATCCAGAAATACAAGATTCCTGCAAGCAGGGAGAGACCAGTCAGAGCAAGGCAGGCAGAAATTAAATAAGGAGTTGCGGGGAGCAGATGGGGTGCAGATC
This sequence comes from Tonatia bakeri, assembly GCA_004024845.1. Taxonomy (NCBI): domain Eukaryota; kingdom Metazoa; phylum Chordata; class Mammalia; order Chiroptera; family Phyllostomidae; genus Tonatia; species Tonatia bakeri. The sequence continues at coordinate 74,232 of PVIA01006733.1, forward strand.
CCCAGTCTGGAGATCAGGGGAGGCCCCTGTAGGTGGGATGTGCAAGCTGGGGCAAAAGGGGCTGGGAGATGGTCACGCCGGTATGGTGGAGACCCTGTCCATCACCTGGGGCGACCTGGCCTTTTCCTCTTCTCCCTCCAGCCTGCCCTCTAGCTTCCCCAGGGTAGCTCCACACCCCAACATGACAGGTGCCTGCTGGGAGCCAGACAGCAGCCCCCAGCTGAAAGGCAAGGAGGGTCTGGATCACCCAAAAAGGGGGCGCCAAGAAGAACCAGCCCTCCCTCTGACCCACCTTCTTTTGGTCCCGGACACTGAGGGCTCACAGGGCCCTGTCCATCCTCTTCCAGGCAACAGACGAAGACTCTCCACCCAACAACCAGATCACCTACAGCATCGTCTACGCCTCTGCCTTCGGCAGCTACTTCGACATCAGCGTGTATGAGGGCTACGGAGGTAGGTGGGGGGCAGGGCTGGGGCCCAGCAGGATGAGGGTTGGCAGGCAGGAGTGGGCTTGCCCACTCACCTCTCTAAGGAGAAGACCCTTCTGTCTCCCAGACACCCTGGAGCACAGAGAAATTTCCCTACAGCTCCTATGGCATGGGGTCACCCTTCCATAGGATCAAGATCTATAAGGGGGACCCCCAAAAAACAGAGTTATCTTCTGGAGGGTGGGTCCCTTGTAGCACAGGCTCCCATCACTAGGTGAGTGTTCTAGGAACCCATCTGGATCAGTGCACCAGTTGGCGTTGTTGTGAGAGGCTGCGTTTGGCTTCAGTGGATTTTTTTGAAGACTCCTTCAGTGTGTTTGCCCATTTCATGGTGGGTGATTTACAAACACACCTGCCCACACTGTGCTGAGTGTTCAGCAGTGTTTGACCAAGGATGGCATGGCCCCCGTGCCCCACCCTCCCTGTTCACCCAGTCTCACCCCAAGTGACATTTTCTGTTTTGTTCCCCTAATGAAAAAAGTCCTCAAATGGAAACATTTAGTCAATGTGGAAGACGTGAAACAAAAAAACAGCAGAAGCACTAAAAGGCATCAAAATCACTGAGTTCAGAACTGCTTTGCGCAGCGGGAAAACGTCTGCATTGGCGTATTCATCAAGTAGAGAGTACTGGGAAGGTGGCTGAAGTTTAAACATGTAAAAATAAACACACAGTTTTTTATAAATAAACTCAGGGTTTTTTGGGTCCCCCCTCATGTGTCTCACATCAGCCAGATCTCTCTCCAGTCTTAGGCCCATGGCCAGCCAGGCGTCTGCTATTCCCTCAGTCTGGTGGACCCCTACTTCTCACCAAGGCTGCCCAGGCATATCTGTGGGTCTCGGGCTCGTTAGCCAAGTTTCCCCATCCCTCGGGCGCTTACGGCCACCTCCTGCCCTTCCCAGGCCTTAGCCTTTCCCTGCCTGACCCAAGGGCAGCTCCACACTGTGGACCCTGCCCTGCTGTGAGTGCTGGCCCTGCAGCCCGTAAAGGGAATAGCAGCAGCAACCTCAAACTCCAAGATCCCTAAAGACCCCCCTTTTTTTCAGATGAAGCAACGGGCTCAGAGAAAGATAGCAACTGCCCCAGGTCACACAGCAAAGCAGTGCAGAGAGGCCCGTGTGATCTGGCTCTTGGCTGTCTCTCCAGCCTTGTCTTTCAGCCCTTCCCCTCCCACCACCAGAGTCCAGTGTCTTCCAACCCCTCACCACCCGAGGTCACTTCCATGTCTCTGCAGAGTCCGTTCCTTTTGCTCTGCCTCCCTGTAACCTCCGTCTAGCTTCAAGGGCTCCCTTGGATATCTCCTCTTCCATGAAGTTTCCCTAATGCTTGGAGTGGTGTGTTAGGAGCCCCCGAGGCAGAAGGGGAGCACACTGGATGACTCTGCGTCCAGTGCTCACTCCTCCTCCCGCCCCACAGCTGCGTCAGAGAAACACAATTGCAGAAGTTAGTCTTGGCTCCAGAGGCTGCAGCCTGAAGTTCTCTATCAAATCCGCCCCCTTAAAAACTGTGACAGTTTCACGTCTCTGCCCATGCTCACACCTCACCTTCCTCTCAGCTGGAAGGACCTCCCTTAGGTTTTATATTACTAAAGCAATAATTTGATTTCTGTTTTCCAAATAGAAAGTAGCAATTTAATATTGTCGCAGTGCCTTTGCAGACTATCCATGCTCCCACTCCCGAGCCAATATGCCTTCCCATCCCAAACTGAGATCAGTGGCTTAGCACAAAAGGGTACTCAGGGTGAGAATTCAGGCTGTGCAGGGGTGGGGATGTGGCGGGCCGAAGCAGCTGTCTGAGCTCTGCCCCTGCCCCCGCTCCAGATCCCACCTCTCAACTTCCGTCTTCCCTTGGTGTTCCCTTTATCCTTCTAGCAGAGTTCTGCTGAGGGTAAAACCTGCAACACCATGCCCTGAGTGTCCTCCCTAGGGGTCTAAATAGTGCCCAGAGCGGCCACTGGACAGGCATGAAGAGCCTGAAGGATAAAGAGGGGAGGGAGGAAGAGAAGAGAAATGAGGAGAAAGGCAACAAGCGGAAAAGGCGGGACCAGAGGAGACCGAGGAGGGAGCTGCCTCTGAAGCCCTCTGTCTGCCCTACCCCGGGCAACTCCAACACTGGGCAATAAATGGGCAATCTGTGTATCTCGAGGGTGTCAGGAGCAGTAGCAGGGACAGGAGTCGAGAGCCTGGGGCAGGACCCTGTCCTCAGACTGATGGGAAGTATCAGATGAGCGGGTGAGACAGACAGACAGACAAGTAGGAATAACTCCTACTAGGGAAGAGCCTGGACTCTGGATTCAGACAAACCTGGGCTCAAATTCTGGCTCTATTAAGTTCCTAGCTGTGTGTCTTTGGGTAAGTTACCAAACCTCTCTGACCTTGCTTTCTCCATCTGTAAGTGGGGCTTACTTTACCACCAGAGTAGTTACACCTGGCGACTCAGCACTACACCTGGCACACATCAGGCAGTCAGTACACCTAGGCCAAGTTCATGAGTTCAGAGGCAGGAGGGGAAAACAAAGCAGAGCTTGCCTAGTGACGCCTGCTCTTCCCTCTCCACCCCAAGGGAAGCCCTGGCTGGGTGGGGGTCTGAAGTCTGCTTACAGGGGCCCTGGGGCCCTGTTCCTGTCATTTCAGTGATCAGTGTGAGCCGCCCCCTGGATTATGAACAGATACCCAATGGACTGATTTATCTGACGGTCATGGCCAAGGACGCTGGCAACCCGCCTCTGAACAGTACTGTCCCCGTCACCATCGAGGTGTTTGTAAGTACCCAGGGGTGGTAGGTGCTTCCCAGGGAGTGAGGGGCTCTGTCTGAACCCTGTGTGCCCAGATCCTCCACTGTCCCGCGGCTCAGGGGCTTCTCAAGCTGTCCTAGCAAACCCTGCTGCTTGGCCAGGGGAAGCCCCGCATCCTGGAATGCAAGAAGAGCCTGACTTTCCTGCTCTAACTTCATTCAAGGACCTCAGGACACCCTCTCAGGGGGACAGGAGCTGGGAGGAAACGTCACGGGGTTCCTTCATTCATAGCCACATCCTGTGAAGTTCGAGGGAACTCCTGGAAGGCCATCTTTCCTCCTGTCTCTCTCTCTCTCTCTCTCTCTCTCTCTCTCTCTCTCTCTCTATCTCCCTCTTTCTTTTTCACGTCCTTTTCCTACTCTTCTGAAGATCTCAAGGGGCCTGAAAGCAAACCACAGCTTGACTGACATGAATATCATGCACACCTTAGTGCTTTTCGCACCTGAAATGATCAGTCTCTGAATGTGTCTCTACAGCAGTTCGCTGGCCCCGTGCAGCTCCCCCAGCCAGCCCGGGGATGAGACAGTGGTGACAACGGGCCTTTCCCTGGAGACCCTCTAACACTGCACACACTCACACATAATGCCCCCATTCCATAAAGACTGCTGCTTGCAGGGGGTGGCGAGTACGTTGATGGAGGGTTAGCACATTACCGATTCCAAGAGAATTGGATCAGAGTGTCAAGTTAAGAGGCACACTGTGATCTGACATGTGCTCAGGAAAGTGTCTCACCCAGAGCAGCCTGTGGGCAACCTTCCCGCCCCGGCTGACTCTGCCGGTGGTGCCTGGCATGCCCTACACTCGGCTCTGACAAGCCTCATCTTCCCCACCTGAGGCTAAGTCTCCAGGGCCAGCTCCCGAGTGGACAGGTCCTCGTCTGGGCAGGGGACCCTACTTGACTGCAGAATAGGATGGGCTGGCGGTAATGGAGAAGTCGAGGTGAAGCATGTGGGAGCAGGATTTAGGGGTGGCCTGGGAGGTTGAGGTTGTGCGGAACCAGACCCAGCAGAGGGAAGGGCAGGAGCCCAGGCCTTCCACCTGGCAGCCGGGCCTCAGGGAGCGGCAGCACAGGGCGGGGAGAGCTGGTCCACAGACACCTGAACGCTGCCCCGTCGTCAGCCTGCAGCCTCCCACCTTGAAGCCCTGGGGTCACACCAGAGGGGTGGAATGTGTTCCCTGCCCATCATAACCACGTCCTGGTATTCTTTTTAGATTCATTTTTCAATCACAGTTGACCTACAATAATACATGGGTTTCAGGTATACAACATAGAGATTAGTAATCTATGTTAGGGGGTCCAACCTTTTGGCATCTCTGGGCCACTCCAGAAGAAGAGTTGTCTTGGTCCACACATTAAATACACAAACACTAATGACAACTGATGAGCAAAAAACGCGTTTTAGGTAAATTTACAGTTTTGTGTTGGGCTGCATTCACAGCCATCCTGGGCCAACTATGGCCCGCGGACCGCGAGTTGGACACCCCTCGTAGACATCTCTATACCTTAGGAGGTGGTCGCCCGTGAGTCCAGTACCCACATGACAGCACACATAGTTATTGCAGCATCATTGACCCTATTCCTGAAAGCTGTCCTGAGGGTCAGAAGGGGCTGCGCACGCTCCTTCCAGGTCTTCTCCGGCCCCCTGGCAGGAGGAGGGTCTGGCAGCACAGACACCTGCCCCCTCGGCCATCTGTGAGCATTGCCTCTCCAGTGGCACTTTCGGATGGGGTAGTCACTTGTGTCTTAGGACCATACTTGAAAAGGTCACCGCCTTTGGGTTGATTTTGCATGTGGGTGATTTTTAAGTAGCTGTCACTTACCTAAGCTGCCTCCTCCCTCACCAAGCAGACGGCAGCTCTTCCTGGACAAGGTGGGGATGGGAGAGTCAGATCAAAGTGACAGGGTTCTGGAAGAAGGAGGGGTGTGTGAGAGGGGCCAGGTGATTCCTTTTCATCCACTGCTTGTTGGTTTTTAATAAAGAAGTCAAACTCGGTTTGTAGATTTCCCATTAGGGGACAATAAGCTTTTGTAGAGGGAGCCGCTGAATTAGAACTAATAGCAAATGCAGCGCCAGGATCCAGGGAAATATCACCGCTAATAAGTTTCTGGCTCATGCTCTGTCACTGACATTCTCGGTGCCGTTTCGTGCACATTCTTGGTGCCGTTTCGTGCAGCCAAGCAGAAGGCTTAAATAGGCACAATATGGGGCACTCGTGCTGCGCTGGGGGACACCCAGGCAGGCTGTTGGGACATTGGATGACCGGTGAGCCCTCCCACAGTCAGCTTGCTGAGACTGGGGAGAGGGACGGGTCAGCATCAGCCAGGGTGCAGCCCAGAGCCGGGGACCAGATTGGGAAGGAAGAGCATTCCCTTCCTGGCACTCACAGTCCCAGTGGGATGGGATCTCTACCCTCCCAAGGGGTGGGCTGCCAGATATCACACCTCCCTCGCTTTCATGTGAGTTCAGCCAGAAGCAACTCCAGCAAAAGGGGTTGCTGCAGGAGTTTTCCTCTTAGGAGCTCCAGTTCTGGGGTAAATGAGGCCCTGGGAGCCTGTATTTGTACTGGGCTTGTGAGGAATGGGGAGAGGGCTTGGAGTCGGGGGGTGGGGGGCGTGCAGGGAAGCTTCCTCCAAGAGGGGAACGGGGATGAATTCTTGCTGAGTGATTACAAAAGGCACTGGATGAGGATGAGACATTAAAGGGTAGGAGAGTCTCCCCTGATATTGGAGAAAGACGGGTGTGGAGGAGCAGGAGGAGACAGAGGCGGCACCTGGGCGTCCCCCGAGCTGGTTCGGCGCCTCAGCCCAGCACCAGCACCTGGCCCACTCTCCCTCTCCCCTGGTCACTGGTGGAGGCTGGCAGAGGAGGGATTGCTTCAGAAGGGAATGCAGTGGGTCCTGGGCCGGGATCTGTCAGGGGTGGAGGAGCCATGTTTGTGTATAGGCAGTGGGGCCGGGAAGGCAGGCTGGAAACCACCAGCCCCTGCCTGCATGCTTCAGTATCTTCTGGGTTGCGCCGCTCCTTTCTCCCTTCATTTCTAGGCGGGTCTCTGGAACTTTCCACCATCATCTTGGCAGAGCTGGGGGAGAAGGCACAGTGGGCACACCCATCGTGGGGGCCAGCGAGCTAGAAGTAGAGGACCTGGAGTGAGCTTGGCGCTCACCTGGAAGGCCAACCAGAGCCCCGGGGAGCTGGGAGCTGTAGGCAGTTGCAATTGCTGCCTTCTTCCTCCTTCTCCACAGTCCTCACCATCCCTTCCCAGCCCCCACATGTTTCCCCGGGGCCTTGAACTATATAGCCTAGCCAAGGGGCACCTGGCCCCCATGTGACACCTCGCCTGACTCCAGTCATACAGTGGGGCCAGTGTGCCTCAGTGTCAGCCATTCCCAGCCTCCCTCTGGTGCCAGCCCAGGACAGCTGACCAGCCCCCGATGCCCCCCCCCCCCGCTGGCTCCTGCCTCCTGTCTGTCTCCCTTCCAGGACGAGAATGACAACCCTCCCACCTTCAGCAAGCCTGCCTACTTCGTCTCCGTGGTGGAGAGCATCATGGCAGGTACAGGCCCAGGCAGGGGAGGGCGTGGGGGCCCCGGATCAGCATGCACAGCTCCGACAGTGTATGGACCTGACGTCACACAGATGCAGGAGGACAATGGCCCTGCCTGTCTGTTCCTTGTGACCAGCGAGGGGAGCCTTTGACATGTCCCCTTATCTGCCAGCCAGCAGTTACTTGTGCAGAGCACCTACTGTGTGCAGATGCTGTGCTAGACACTTGGTCTCTGCTGCTTTGCAGCTTTAGTCTAGCAGGGGAAATGATAACAACAGGCGATTAATTCAACAGCCTTGGTGAAGCAAGAGTTTGCAGAGAGTTCTGGGATTACAAGGCTATGGGCAGGTCCATGGGCCGTGATGGCCGAATGGGTGACCTTGGAGGGTGGCATGTGATCCAACGTAAGGACTCGTCTAAGGTGCCAGGGCTCAGCTTGCAGACTCAGGGTCGTTAGCCCCACATGCTGGATCTAGGCTGGCAGCTTCACCATTTCACCCAGAGTGGACATTCTGTAGGGAGAATGTCAGGAATTTCTGTGGCAGCTAGAAGAGTCAGGGAGGGCGGGAAGAGTCGGGGTCAGCTAGAGTCAGGGGATAGCTGGAGGAAACAGGAACATCTGAAAGAATCTGGAACAGCTGGAGAAATCAGGGACAGCTGGAGAAATCAGGGACAGCTGGAGGAGTCAGGGACAGCTGGAGGAGTCAGGGACAGCTGGAGGAGTCAGGGACAGCTGTAGTCAGGGACACCTGGAGGGCAACCTTCCTCGGCACTCTGAGCCTTCTGCAGAGAGCCTCCTGGCACCTCCCCCATGTCTGATGATTTGCTGGGTGGGTGCCAGACCGCACCCAGCCTACCCTTCCCTGCCCCAGTCTCAGGCATCCCCTGGACAATGTCACTGCTGAAGCAGCCCCTGCATTTCCACCATCCCAGAGATTCTGCCAAGGAAAAGTCTCCGTCATAGAACTTAATCCTCTTCAAAGTTGAATATGCTCAGATAAGGTGGTGTGTCAGGGTCCACGTATCTGTCCTCCTGCCAAGGACAGGACTGAGAGTCAAATCAGAGGCCCCACAGCTACCTGGAAGAGGTCAGAATGACCCCCCTGTGCCACAGCACACTGCCTGGCCTCTTATGCCCCCAGGGACTGCTGACTCCTCAGCACAGCGGTAACCACGGCCTGCACCCTGCATGCTTTCTTTGTCTGCGGGGCCCTCGCCAGCAGCCCCATAAACGGGCTCCATAGTTAGACCCATCGTACGGAGTGAGAGGCTGAGGCTCAGACAGGTCAGGGGACACTTGCCAGAGATCCTGCCGGATTCCAGCCTGGCTGTAGTGACTCTAGAGACCTGAACGCTGAACCTCCCCGCCGCACCACCAGAACTGGCAGCTGGGTGGCAGGAGGGCGCCGAGAGCCCGGGCCGCTCGGCCGCGGGACTCGCTGCTCTCAGGGTCTGGCCAGGGCGGCTAGAAAGGCCCACTCCCTGACCCAGGATTCCACAGAGAAAGAGATGAAGGTGAGGGCCTCAGCTGAACATTAAATACAAAAAAAAACCTTATAAATTCCCCTTGTGGACAAGATAAGACCAAAATTGAATATAATAAAGGTAGAATAATTTAATATGGAGCTTCGTTTCTTTTTAACTCCAAGTCAAAGTTGGTCAGTCTGAGTGTATTTAAGTGGTAGCCAGCCAGGGAAGGGTGGGGGAGAGGCAGCAGTGAGCAGCAGATGCCACACTCCCTACCCCCACCCCCTTGCCTCCCCTCAGGAGCCACAGTGCTGTTCCTGAACGCCACGGACCTGGACGGCTCCCGGGAGTACGGCCAGGACTCCATCATCTACTCCTTGGAGGGCTCCTCCCTGTTTCGGATCAGCGCCCGCTCAGGTGAGCCCCACCCCCCCACCCTGGCCCGGTGTCTGCGCCAGCGGCTGACTGAGCCCACCTGGGGCCTCCTCCCTCTCACAGGGCCCAAGTTTCTAAGCAAGCCAGTTTGAGCGCCTGGATTTATCCCTGAAGTGTTCATTTAGTGAAATTACTGATCTTACCCCCCAAAAAAATTCCCAACATGAGTTTATCCACTAAAAAATGCCTTTCAAGGGTGACAAGTCCTGTCATGTTTAAAATGTGTCCCATTTCACATTCCATTCTTCCCGGACACCTTTCTTCAAGCCTACGTGTCCCCTCCCTCAGCTGCCGACCTCGTTCTTGAGTCCCGACACCTCTCCCTGCCAGTGTGTGTGCCTCGGTTTCCCCACCTGACAATGATGATGATCAATCGTAAGAATTCAATGAGCCACTTAGGGGGCAGTCCTAAAGCGGTCCCTCACACAGGAGTGCTGACACAGTTGGGTTGTTATTGTGATTCTTCTGTGCTCCTCACCCAGGGCCCACAGCCCTGGCTCTCTGCTCAGAGGTGTATCTTTCTTTCATTTCACTGCATGTCGCCCTCCAGCTCTTGCTCCTCTTCGAAGCTGGGAGGGAAGGGGGCAGAAAGAAGCAGTGAGAGACCCCAGGCTTTTCATCCAGAAGCTGGGGAGGAACACTCATGTGTTCATTCAGATACCAGTGGGAGTCTGCCCATGCTGTGCAGGACGGAGCGAAACGTGGCCCGGCCCTCTGAGTTCTAAGTCAGCCGAGCGGGCACACAGGTGTCCCACACCTCAGTACCCACTTCCACAAGAGTAAGGGGCTACAGGTGCCAGACAAGCCAACCCTGAATCTCAGTGGCTCAGCGTAACAGGAATTCTAACTGCACACCCATCCAGTGCCATGTTCAGGGAAGAGCCTTCCACGTGGTGATTCTGGGACCCAAGTCCCTTCTGTGTAGTGGCTCCAAGGTCACTGCAGGAGGGAAAAGGGAGCATGGAGCATTGTGTAAGGAGATGTTTAGGGGCCAGACCTGGAGGCAACACATATCACTTGTGCCCACATCCTGTTGGCCAGAACAAGGTAATGGCCCTGCCTAGATGCAAGGGAGGCTGGAACACAGTCCCTGGCCCGGCAACCACTTGGCAGCAATCTTTTTAGCCTGGGAAGGGAGCAGTGTTCTTTGGTGAACATTGCCCTCTCTGCCAGACGTGGTCAGGGGCCAGCGGGGCACAACGTCTTCCTGTCACCGCTGCCTTCCTGATTGAAGTCTGCCTTCGGTCCCTTTGATCCCTTTCCCGGGGGCTGGGGGAGCAGATGGCTGTGACGATGCGTGCAAAGGCTGAACACTGGAGGGCCACCTGAGCCTGTCTCTCCACCCCTAACAGAACAGAGGCCTTCCTCCCTGCTCACAGGAGCGTCACCCTCAGGGGCCCCCACTTTTGGGGGGTCCTGAAGAGGAGCAGGGGCATTAGCCAGGTGCTCAGCACTGTTGTCAGCTCCGACGAGATCATCCCGTTTCACTTTCCTCACCACTCCGAGGCAAATGCTAGCATTATCCCCATTTTCCAGATGAGGAAACTGAGGCACAGGAGAAAGTAAGTAACTTGACTGAGGGCTCACAGAGCCTGAACTTCTGACTCCAGAGCACAGACTTTAACTGCTTTATCGTCAAAAGCCACATTGACCTTTCAGCGCCCCCGCCCCTCCTCCCCACCCGGGGACCCCATCTCCACCCCAGGGCTTCCAGTAATGGCACAGACGTTTTCCTGCTGCTCCTTCAGTTCCAAAGGTGTAAGCATTTTCCTCTTAGCTCTTGGGTCACATTAGCCAAGCCCACTTCACAAAGGCGGCCTTAATTGGATCTAATTCCCCAGACAAGAAGAGCCATCTATCATGCCGACAAGTTCATGTTTAAAACTTTTTAGAGATTAATTTCTCCCTCGCCCTGCCAATTAGTCAACACCACCCCGCCAAGGATTACATCCAGGTGGGCAGGCCTTGGCCAGGCTTTTGTGCCAGGCCTTACCCCTGCACTGGCCTGTCCCCTGCCCCCAGCTCCCTTCTCAGCCCTGCACAGGCCCAAGGACAGGCCAGCATGGAGGGGAGGACGATGTGACGGTGGGAGGGGTCCCAGCACTGTCTGGTGCAGCTCCCTTATCTCACGATAGAGAAACCAAGCACAGAGAGGCAACTGGCCCCGGGTCACACAGCTCAGGCAGCGGGATAAAAAGTCTCTGCCCCTGGAGAACCCTCACAGAAGAACACGAGCCTCTTCTGAGTGTGGGGAGCTCCACCTACAGTCATTGAATCCTCACCACAGCTCAGATTCAAAGGGATTCTCATCGTCATCATACAGATGAGAGAACCAACACTCAAAGAAATTAAGTAACTTTCCCAAGGCCCTGGAAAGGGCCGTGATCCGAATTCAAACCTGAGTCTCGCTGTCCTCACAGCACAGGCACTTCCCCATGGCCCAGGTGAATGGCAGGTGGCCATGCTATCACTGTGTGCTGAGGCCAGCGGGCACTGGCGCACACCTGCTGGGACCACCAGCTGCGTGCACCTCTTCCCACTGCCATGTTCAATGCCATCGTGTTGGTAGTTTATGTTATTAATATATTTTGTTGGTTATGCTATTACAGTTGTCCCATTTTTTCTCTCCTTTATCCCCTTCCACCCTGCACCCCACCTCCCACCAGCATTCCCCCCCTTAGTTCATGTCCATGGGTCATACATGTAAGTTCTTTGGCTTCTCCATTTCCCATACTATTCTTAACCTCTCCCAATCTATTTTGTACCTACTACTTATGCTTCTTATTCCCTGTACCTTTTCCCCCATTCTCCTCTCTCCCCATCCCCACTAATAACCCTCCATGTGATCTCCATTTCTGTGATTCTGTTCCTGTTCTAATTGTTTGCTTAGTTTGCTTTTGTTTTTGTTTTTTGTTTTTAGGTTCAGTTGTTGATAGTTGTGAGTTTGTTGTCTTTTTACTGTTCATATTTTTTATCTTCTTTTTCTTAGCTAAATCCCTTTAACATTTCATATAATATGGACTTGGTGATGATGAACTCCTTGAACTTGACCTTATCTGAGAAGCACTTTATCTGCCCTTCCATTCTAAGTGAAAGCTTTGCTGGATAGAGCAATCTTGGATGTAGGTCCTTGCTTTTCATGACTTGGAATACTTTTTTCTAGCCCCTTCTTGCCTATAAGGTCTCTTTTGAGAAATCAGCCGACAGTCTTATGGGAACTCCTTTATAGGTAACTGTCTCCTTTTCTCTTGCTATTTCTAAGATTCTCTCCTTATTTTTAATCTTGGGTAATGTAATTATGATGTGCCTTGGTGTGTTCCTCCTTGGGTCCAACTTCTTTGGGACTCTCTGGGCTTCCTGGACTTCCTGGAGGTCTATTTCCTTTGCCAGATTGGGAAGTTCTCTTTCATTATTTGTTCAAATAAATTTTCAATTTCTTGCTCTTTCTCTTCTCCTTCTGGCACTCCTGCAATTCAGATGTTGGAACGTTTAAAGTTGTCCTGGAGGTTCCTAAGCCTCTCCTCATTTTTTTTTTTTTTTGAATTCTTGTTTCTTCATTCTGTTGTGGTTCAATGTTTATTTCTTCCTTATGCTCCAAATCATTGATTTGAGTCCTGGTTTCCTTCCCATCACTGTTGGTTCCCTGTGCATTTTCCTTTATTTCATTTTTCATAGCCTTCACTTTTACCTCTATTTTGCAACCATACTTAACCATTTTTGTGAGCATCCTGATTACCAGTGTTTTGAATTGTGCATCTGATAGGTTGGCTATCTCTTCATCACTTGGTTCTATTTTTGGAGCTTTGATCTTTTCTTTCATTGGGCCATAATTTTTTATCTCATTGTGCCTGTTAACATTGTAAGTGGCAGAGTCTTAGGCATTCACCACAGGCAACCCACATCCCTGTATTGTGCTGCTGTATATTGGAGAGGGAACAATCCCTCTTGCTCTGCTCTTGGCCAGCTTTCAGTCACTTCCCCCACTACCCACAAGAAAATTGGGCCCTTCTGGTGCTGATTTCCCAGTGGGTCAGTTTGTATACATTCTAGGACCCTGTGGGTCTCTCCAACGAACTCTCCTATGAGGCTGGGAGTTTCTCCCACTGCCTCAACCCCCACAAGTTTTTATAGCCAGAGGTTCTGAGGCTTTATTTCCTCGTGCTGGAACCCTGGGTTGCGAGCTCTGTCTCACTCCCCAGTTGTTCTCCCAGTTTATCTGCACACAAATGTGGGACCGCCAGGTCCTCCATCTATCACCTTCCTGGGCATCCTCTCCACCCCAGCTGCCCTCTGCGCCTCCTACCAGTCTGGGTGAATGTTTCTTCTTTAACTCCTCCTTGGTTGTTGGACTTCCATACAGTTTGATTTTCTGGCAGTTCTAGTTATTTTTTGTTTTTAAATTTGCTGTTGTCTTTCTTTTGGTTGTTCAAGGAGGCAAAGTGTATCTACCTATGCCTGCTTCCTGGCCAGAAGTGAGCTGGTAGTTTGAAATGGGCCCTGGTGGGAATGTTTACACCACGGAAGTTGGCAAAGGCCTTTTTTCCTCTGGGGAGCTGGGTGTCAAATAGCTACCAGCACCACACCGCCAGGCCGGTGGCCATGTTTTTGTTAGACCAAAATACAAAGCCAAAACACTGCTTGACAAAAGTTGTGGTCGATTTTAAATGTGTATCTTTAGTAAGATAACTGGTTTTTAAAATTTCAAGGAAATATAATTATGTTACTCTCAGGTAATTAAGAAAACTATTTTATAACTCTTCTCAGTGCATGATAAATTGCACTGCCCGGTGGCAAGTCACAAGTCACAGCATGCGTGAAACACTCGGCGTGTCTCCGCCTGCAGCTGTGTTTTTGTGACTGCATGGGTAAATCATGCCAGTACTGGCCTGAGCTCTCCATGGTGACTAGGTTCACCCCACAGCAGCCCGATGAGGTAGGCCCTGTCCTTGCTTCCTTTTGACTAGCTGAGGAAACTGAGGCACACAGACTTAAAGAAACTAGTTCTAAGTGATAAAGCCAGTAAGATAATGTCAAAATCCGAGAGGTTGTTGATATCTGAGCTTTGAGCCAAATGGCCCTTCTGCCCTGTTTTCTAGCCACCAACCCCATAACTGGCCTTGATTTTCCCACATTTGAAAATGCCTCCTCATCATGGGGTGATACTGCCCAGCTCTGGGGCTCAGTTCCCCAGGCGTGGATGCCGAGCCCGCCCTTTGCCCCAGCCCACACGCACTCCCATGCACACCGCCAGATCCTTGATCTTACACGCATCTCTCTTTCATACCGTTTCTCTCTCTATTCTTCCCCTCTCTCCCTCATCCCTTCCTTCCTCTCTCTCTCCTTCCCTGATCCTCCTTTCCTTCCTCTCTCCCTCCTTCCCTGATCTCTCCCTGGGCCACCTGACCCTCTCTCACGCGCCCATCTCTTCTGCAGGTGAAATCACCACCACCTCGCTGCTCGACCGTGAGACCAAGGCTGAATACATCCTCATCGTGCGAGCAGTGGACGGGGGTGTGGGCCACAACCAGAAAACTGGCATTGCCACTGTGAGTGCCCGCTCCTCCCTTGCTCCCCAGCCCACCTTCCAGCTGCACCTCTAGGCCTCTAGGCACTTTGTCCAGTGAGGGTAGCAGCTACCAACTCACTGTCAGCCAAGGTCAGCCCTGGGGTCACTGCAGCTGTGGGAAGAAAGGCATTCCCAGCTGGGACGTGGGGGCAATCAGAGAATTAAATGTTTTCTCCTCTGCCCCTAAAAGGCCAGCTGGTCAGGCAGGAAAAGGCAGAAGACCCACAGGCCCTCCCCATGGGCCCCTACAGGAACAGGTGTTTCTGCCAGGAAAGGTGACTCAGAGCAGGAAGCAGGGCCCCTGGAGGGTCCCTGGGGCTTGTCACCACCCCACCCCTAGCCCTGTGATACTGAGAAACGATGCCTGGGTTTCCCTGCTGTGAGCGAGTAGGACCCATGAAGGCCCAGCGCCCCCATACAAGGCCATGTCACTCCAGCAAGGTGCCTCGGGGTGGGGAGCTAGAGGAAGGACGACTGAGGGTCCTCGCTGGGCTCTGGCTGCAGAAGAGAATGGGGGAGGCAAGAGGCAATAAACCCCCCTGTGGGAAAGGAAGTGGAAAGGCCGGCAGACAGGTCTTTGTGGTCACCTCCCCCCCTCGGTCTTTGCTTGCTTTCTTTGGCTCTCCCTGGGGTCCCCTCTTCGGACCTCTCCCCGTTGCCCCCATCCTACCCATAGCTTTTGCCCTGAGCCACTGCCCCAGCCTTGCCCGGCCAGACAGGCTGGGATTTGTATTGCCTGGCCAGAGACTTGGCAGAAAGTCCCCAGAGCCTTATTCAGTCATGGGAGAACCCTGCTAATAGGATTCAGAGCTCTATAAATTATTTACCTGGTGACAGGTAAGCTTGGAAATTGCTTGGCTTATAGCTGAGTCTGGGAAGCTCAAGGAATTGAGACCCCACCCTAACCCCCCCATCCTGTCAATCACCTGTAGTCAAGGCTGGGGGTCGGGGAGTGGCAAGTCCCAGGTCACAGGAAGGATTTCAGGGGTCATCTCATCTTTTCCTCTGCCTCCTAATGGGACAGCACCTGAGCCCTTTGAAGGGTCCTGGCTTCATGCTGTCCTTGAAAGCCCAGGCCCTCACCTGAGAACCCCCCCAAAGGGGGTGGAGTCTATGGAATTAATGCCATGATGCTCCATAGGCATCTGAGTGCATCTCCCTCGTGGGCGCTGTCCATGTGCAGCCCAGCTGCGTGTGTCCCACAGTGCCCCTTGTGGTTTCATAGGTCAACATCACCCTACTGGACATCAATGACAACCACCCGACCTGGAAGGATGCCCCCTACTACATCAACCTGGTGGAGATGACCCCTCCAGACTCTGACGTGACCACGGTAAGTGGTGGGGGGGGCAGTAGAGCTCCCAGTCTGCCCTTCCCAGGGGCCTCTGCCATTCCCACATGAGGTCTGTGGGCCAGCCCATGGGGGCAGATGGACTTCATGTTTCCCTCAGAGCTAGCTCTTGGAGCCAAGTTCCAGGAGCTCTCTTGCATGGTGAAGGGTAGTCAGAGGTCAGGGGACAGCCCTCATCCAGTCTTCAGCGACACTGGGCTTCAGCTTTGTCCAAAGCAGTGCAGGCATCCCAGGGACAATTCTGGGGGACCCAGGGCTGGTTCAGCTTATAGCTCTGAGAACCCAGGACTCTGGTGACACCCCCAGGAGAGCCCCTACCCCCCCTGGTGAAGCACAGGGCCCTCCCTCAAGGTGCACAAGCTTCAGCTCTGCCCTCAGCACTGTTCCTTCACTGCTTCTGTCACTGTAGCTACCTGGGTCAGCAGGCCCCAGGGCTGCCCCAGTAGGGGCTGAAGTTCACCCGGGGGCTTCCTGGTGTGGGATGGTCCAGATGTGCACAGACCCCTGTGCACGCTGCATGTGTACACATCCAAGTGCTGTGAGCAGGGGCATGACTCGGGGTGGGGAGGGAGAGACATGGCCGAAGCCTGGGGGTGTCTAGAATGGAGACCAGCGTCCCGGGGAAGCTGAGGAAAGTCAGGGATGAGCACCCCACTTTTGTGACCCCCTCTCCTTTTCCTCCCCTATACTGGTGCCCCATTTGGTCTCACCTGGGGAGATTTACCCCTGTGTCCCCACCACAGCCACCCAGTCAGCCTATGAGGGACAGGAACCTAGAGCTCATGGCAGCCCCACTTATTCAATGGCAGAACGTGCCCAGCGTGGCGCTGGGGTTTTCTCGTGAAGTCTTCTTATCCATGTGACCACTGCACGTGGCAGATGGACTCCTTGCTCCCGGTGTACTGTGGGAGACCCTGAGACTTAGAGTTTGAGGGGTTTACCCCAGGTCCCTGAGCCAGGACTCACACCTAGCCCTGTCTGCCTTTGAAACCACCTAGCCCGACAGCCCTCATCTCTCTGCTGGCTTGGGGCTGCCCTGCAGGTAGTCCAGGCCCTGAGAGCCTAGGGAGCTCGGGTGGGCTGGGGTGGGGGAAGGGATGGTAACCCTCACCTCCAGCTCTCCAGCAAGGCGGCCCTACCCTGCACTCAAGCAGTCTTGGGCCGGCGGTGCCTGCCACACTCTTCATCAGCCACAGCCACAGTGACAACGTCCACCTGAGTCTTGATGGGGGAGGATGACAACCTAGATGGAGGGAGGGAGGGAGAGAACCTTCACACCTGCCCTATCCTTTTTTCTATGTGTTCAAAATTTGAATGGTTCTCAACTGGTGGACAGGTCCTCTCCCTGAGATTCCAGTAGGGCAGGGGTGAGGAATCTGGAATAGGTGGTTTTTTAAAACCTTGCTGGGAGAGGGAACTCCTTTTCGCCCAGGGCCAGGTTAGGAAACCATTTCCCTGTGCTGTTTCCAGGCACTCTCTAGGACTCCAGATCTGATGGGCACACTCTGCTGCCACCTCGTGGGCACTTGGGTTCTAGCCCTGTACAAGCCGAGCCAGAGATCCCAAGGGCTGGGTTCGGTTGCCCACCTCAGAACACCTGAACTCGTCCCTTTGCTTTATATTTCTGGGAAATTCTTCCCACAGGGAATCAAGAGGCAAGTGAGGGAGGTGTCCCTGGGAAAAAGTGTCTACATGAGTGACCAGCCAGGGTCACCATTAGTGAGGACTCCACCTGCTGGACAAAACTAATAGGTCTGCTGGGTTGGGACGGCACTTGGCATTGGGCTTTTCCCAGACCTGGTCCCCAGTGGCCTTGTCTGGGTCCCCAGCCTTTCCTCACATCCTTCTGAGCCATGAGCAGGCGTAGACAATGGACCTGCTACCCAGCACCTCCTCACTGTCCAGGAAACCTCAACATAGCCTCAGTGAGCACCTACTAGGTGCCCCATGCTAGGCAGGCTCGGGAGTGCAGGAAGCAACAGTGCTTCTGCTCTGCCCTCAGGGACTTTCATGATCCTCTTTTGCTCAAACTCACCACTGGGTCCCATCTCACCTTATGTAAAAGCCAGAGTCCCTATCAGGCCTATGTGGCCAGCAAGATCTGCCCTAGCTTTGCCCCTAGGAGACAGACATGTGAGCCACCCACCCCTCAACACAGACTGGACATGCCCGGGCCTCCAGCTCAGGGCAGCCACAGGGCAGGGACCCTCGAGCTTGTCCGAGACCTGTGGCAATGTTTGAGACCTGAAAAAGAATGCAGGGCCTCAAGAGCTCAAAAGGAAAAGAGCAAAATCAGAATTAAAACTTAAGTGAAACAGTTACCAAATACAGGGTCCAGCACATATAATGCCCTTTATTATTACAAAATCACAAGCATGTAATTCTGTATCATGACAATATCACACCATGTGACATTTTAGGTGAAATGTCCAAATGGCTGTCCATCTCGTGCGACACACTCACGTGCCCCACCCACCACTCTCAGTGGCATTACTTCTGCTGGACCCTGTGTGCCAGGGGCGTCAGACTCGTTTTCACCGGGGGCCACATCAGCCTTGTGGTTGCCTTCAAAGGGCCAAATGTAATTTCAACTCCTTAACAGTTAAGGAGTAGTTACATTTATACAGTCCTAAAATTATTTCGACCCTTTGAAGGCAACCAAAAGGCTGATGTGGCCCCTGGTGAAAATCAGTTTGACACCCCTGCTGTATATTATGGCAACTTTAGTAACTGTGACATTTAGTATTTATAAAAATTTCATTACATTTGACTTGTGGCCAAGATGGAGGCGTAGGTAGACACACTGTGCCTCCTCGTACAACCAAAAGAAGGACAACAGCAACTTAAACAAAAAACAACCAGAGCTGACAGAAAATTGAACTGTATGGAAGTCTGACAACAAAGGAGTAAAAGAAGACACATCCATCCAGACTGGTAGGAGGGGTGGAGACAGGCGGCTGGGTGGGGAGAACACATGGCATGACGGCAGCTGGTGGACTCCGGGAGGCCGTGGCTGGCAGAGCAGGTGGTCCCACATTCACCTGCAGATAAACTGGGAGGGACAGCTGGAGTTCAAGACAGACCACACAGCCCAGGGTTCCAGCGCAGGGACATAAAGCCTCAAACCTCTGATTGAAAACACCTGTGGGGGTTGAGGTGCTGGGAGAGACTTCCAGTCTCACAGGAGAGTTCGTTGGAGAGACCCACAGGGTCCTAGAACGTACACAAACCCACCCACCCAGGAATCAGCACCAGAAGGGCCCACTTTGCTTGTGGGAAGTGGGAGAAGTGACAAAACCATCAGAGAGCGGAGCAAGTGGCACTGTTCCATATCAGACCCCTCCCCCACATACAGCATCACAACCCAGCTACTGGG
>PVIA01006734.1:0-92193 GCA_004024845.1 Tonatia bakeri
CAAACGTGTGGCTGCGGACAGCCAGCTGCCCTGCGCCCCTCACTGGGTCTGCTAGTCACCTCCACGCTTCCGCGCCCAGCGTCCGCCACCGGTCCGTCCGCTGCCGCTGCCGCCTGCACCCTGCGCGCCCGCCAGCCAGCGCCTCCTCCCGCCGGGAACCCTCGACCCCACTTCGCAGGCCTCCTGACTCCGCCGCTCCTTACCGGTCTGGATGTACTGGAGCCCGACTTCTGTTCAATTAATTTCCCTCTGTTCTGGTTGTTAATTGTTTCTCAATCTTTGTTGTTTTCAGTCTTGGTTGCGCGAGGAAGCACAGTGCGACTGCCTATGCCTCCATCTTGGCCGGAACTCTAATCCTGTTAATTCTTGCAACCCATGAACATAGACCATCTTCCTCTGTGACGGCATTTCCAGCCCCTGCCAGCAATGGCTGTCGGGACTGTTGTGCTGTCTAAGGCTCCCCAGCCACCTCTACCGGGGTCCGCCTCCACAGGACGCGGGCTGGGTGATGCACGTTCGGGGGCGGGGGGGGCACTGCTTCCGCCCCTCTCACACTCTGGGCGGAGCGTGGGGCTGCAGCCTGACTCCCCTCCGCTGCCGCACTCTGGAGCCGCAGCGGGCACCACACTGCCTCTGTGGCCACGCCCCTGACCTTCCCCGTGCCACCTCGGTCCATTCCGATGTGCCCACCGTCAGCGGTTCTGATGTATGAAGCTTTCAAGCATGTTTGTGTGTCAAGGAGCGGATCCTTTGCTGAGTGACAGTTGTCCAACTTATTAATTTAAGGGAGGAAACGAAGTCTTCTCGCTCTGCCATGATACTAACGTCCCCAGCAAAGATTTTTTTTGTATTACATTTTATTGATTATATTATTGCAGTGGTCCAATTTTTCCCTCTTTGTGCCCCCTCCACCCCCCCAACTCCCTCAGGCAATCCCCCCACCATTGTTCATGTCCATGGGTCATGCATATAAGTTCTTTGGCTGCTCCTACACTGTACTTTACATCCCCATGGCTGTTCCGTAACTACCTATTTGTACTTCTTAATCCCCTCACCTCTTCACCCAATTCCCCCACACCCCTCCCATCTGGCAACCATCAAAATGCTCTCCGTGTCCATGATTCTGTCTCTGTTTTTCTTTTTTGCTTAGTTTGTCTTTTAGATTCAATTGTTGATAGATATGTATTTATCACCATTTTATTATTCATAGTTTTTATCTTTTTCTTAACTAAGCCCCTTTAACATCTCATATAATATTGGTTTGGTGATGAACTCCTTTAGTTTTCTCTTGTCTGGGGAGTTCTGTATCTGCCCTTCGATTCTGAATGACAGCTCTGCCCAGCAAGGGGTTTTGTTTGTTTGTTTGTTTTTTAGAGAATGGAAGGGAGGGAGAAAGAGAGGGAGAGAAACACCAACATGTGGTTGCCTCTTGTGCGCCCCCAAATGGGGGACCTGGCCTGCAACCCAGGCATTTGCCCTGACTGGGAATCGAACTGGTGACCTTACGGTTCACAGGCCAGCACTCAATCCACTGAGCCACACCAGCCAGGACACCAGCAAGGGTTTTTAAGGTGATGGTGCTCAGTTGTGTCAAGGGCATCGCAGGTCAATTGGATGGCCTTTCTCGAGGACCGGTTGGTGAAAGGAAGGAAGGAACTTGACAGCTGCATGGCCTTGGGTGGGTAATTTCACTTCCAGGAATTCAGTAACATGTTCAACAGGTGTCTACTGACCTGCCTGGCACCAGGTGTCAGGATGAGCACCAGGAAGCTGGTAGTGGGTGAGGCAGACTTGGTCCTCCCCCCAGCGCACCCTCAGCAGGGGCTTAGCAATTGGTACTCAGCCCTCTATGCAAGGACAGGCTGAGCAGCTCTGCAAAGGAGAGTTCTGAGCCTCCTGTCCTGGCTTCTGAACGCCAGCCCTGCGCCCAGCAGCCGTGTGGCCCTGCACAGCTCCCTCTGCCCCGAGCCTCACAGGGAGACATCCTGGCCCAAGCAGCTCATGCCAGCGGGGAGCCGACCCACAAGCCAGGCTTCCTTCCCCGCTGGGAAGCACCGTCACTGCCCCAGAGGCCTCTCTCCGTCCTCAGCGCTCCAGTGAGGCAGCCGCCATGGGTGCACAACTCCGGGAATACACTAGAAACCACTGTACTTCATGCTTTAGAAAGATGAGGTTTATAGATCTTAATAAATCTCCTCTAAAAAAAATAAAGGTAAGTTCTAACAAGGGACAAATGCCACTCAATGGTTTTCTGGTGAGAAACATGAGCTCTGTGGACATCGGCATGCAGAATCGAGGAAAGCCCTCTTCGCTGTAGGGACTGGGGGCTCCGAGGTACATAAATTCCAGGAAGGGGTGTGCGAACAGCAGTCCGGCGACGGAGGAACTGCTTGTTTCTTCCGCTGTAGCTGACCGCCCACCAGTGCCGCACAGTAGTGCTGGGGACTCTGATGATTAGGGTAAGCAGGGGGCCCATAAATCTCCCTCTGGGGACAAAAAGCTCTTCCAAGCCCTGCTGGCTCCCTCTGTACCCACAGCCTCCCCACCCTCTGCCTGCCTATCCATTGATTATAATTCCAGGTACCTGAAGCCAGATGTGGACAAGAAATCCAAACATAAGACAGCAGTGAAGAAGAAGACCCTGAACCCAGAGTTCAATGAGGTACACAAGGCTGGCAAAGCCACAGGAAGTCATCCCCCTCCCTCCTGGGGCAAAGGAACTGAGAGGAACTGGGTTCTCAAGGGTCACAGCTTGAAGGACGGGAAGAGACGGCGGGAAGGGGCTGACAGGAGAGCCCCCCCACCGTGGGCAGCAGGGGGGAGGCTCTGGCCAGGCTGGTCCAGGCCAGGGTGCTACAGACAGCGGGGAGGGGCAGCCTAGAAAGATCTTCAGAGGATGGAACTGACAGGACTGTGGCCAATCGGATGCAGAGTTGAAAGAGGGGAACCCCGCAGCAGGAGTGGGAGGTGCGAGGGAGTGGGGGACGCTCCGGGTGGATATGATTGGGGCAGGCAGCGTGGGGGGCCTCAGGCAGTTGCAGGGCAGACAGAGGAAACACGTCCAAAGAATGAGAGGGGTACCCCCCATCAGAGCACCATGGGAACCAGTGGGACACAGGACCCCACAAAGAAGGGAGTGGTCAGCAGAGCTAGACCCAACAGAAGTCAAGCACAGCAAGGCTGAGAAATGTGAGTTGCTTTGGCAATGAGGAGGCTCTGGGGAATCTGGAGAGAGAGGCTTCCGTGACAACAGGGGCAGTGGTTGGGACGAGGGGAACCTCGGGACCCCGGCCAGGCTCAAGGGCACACGTGAGCGAGCTGCCTGAGAATCTACCATCGCCACCCTCAGGCACTGGCCGCCCTCCCACTCACCCACCCGCCCCTCAGCCTGTGCCCTCGCCACACCCTCCAGAGCCCTCCTGGCCATGTGACATTAGCTGTGACTCTCCCCTTCTGGCTGCCAGGAGTTCTGCTACGAGATTAAGCATGGGGACCTGGCCAAGAAGACCCTGGAGGTCACTGTTTGGGATTACGACATTGGAAAATCCAACGATTTCATTGGTAAGAGGACATGAGGAGACTGCCATTCGGCCACACGCCTGTCCTGGCTTCAGTGAAGGGCGGTGGCCCTGAATCAGACTATAGCCCTTCCACCCTGGCCTCTGGGGAAATCTGGGGCCACAGACCATCTGCCCCTACACATGAAGGGCTTCAGACCTGACCCAGTGTGACCCCATGTGACCGAGGGGGAGATAAGCCCAGAGACAGAAGGAGGCCTGCAGGGTCACACAGGGTCTGCGGTAGAGCAGGGCAGAGAGGTGGTGCTGGTCAGTGCCTCGGGCTGGACTCTGAGCCCTCATGGCCCCAAATCCACGGTGGTGTGTGCACAGGAGGGCTCCCCTGGCCCTTTCTTGCCCTTTTGTTGTCCCCTTCCCTCGGCCCCTAACAAGTGCCCCTGCACTCTGCCCCAGCACTGCTCTGGCCCTGGGTAGTAGAAGGGCGGGATCCCCAGGCCCTGATCTGGGGCAGGGGGACCACTGTCCACCTTAGAGCTCCGTAGGCGAGGTAGAGAGCCCGGCCTTGGAGCACGGAGCCTGCGAGGGGGTGAGGGGCGCACTGGCTCCGGAGGGATGGGCTGTGGGAGCGCCTGCCCCCAGGCCCCTGGCTGCCCCTCCACTCCCCTCCCGCAGGCGGTGTTGTTCTGGGCATCAACGCCAAGGGCGAGCGCCTGAAGCACTGGTTTGACTGCCTGAAGAACAAAGACAAGCGCATCGAACGCTGGCACACGCTCACCAACGAACTCCCCGGGGCCGTGCTCAGCGACTGACCCGCCCCCACCTGCCGCCGCACCCGTCCTTGCCTGTCACTTGGCCCAACACAGGCCTGGTCCTGGGCTTCCTCAGCTGCTACCAAGGGCCTCAGCCCCCACGTTGGGGGAGATCCAGGACACCTGTTCGGACACAGAACCGCTGCAGCCCCCGCTTGGAGGCCACGGAGGGCCCAGCCACTCCGAGGAACACCGAGGGCAGAGGGCCAGGCCTGCTTTCAGTCCCTGGGGCCTGACAGGGCCAGAGATGAGAGGAGAGGAACTTGGCCTCAGCACCCACCCCAGCGACAGGGAAGGGTCCGTCCAAGAGACAAGGACCCTACTAGATGTCAGCAGTAAGTCACAGGGGACCCAGGCTGAGAAAACAGGAGTGCAGGGGCGCCTTGACGGGGCCGGGGAGAACTCCAGAGGGGAACATGAGGAGGAGGGGTGTGGGAGGAGGAGACTGGGGACAGGACTCTGACTTCACCTGTTCGTCTCTGGCATTAGTGGGCAGGTGGGAAAAGCTGACCTGAGAGCCAGGAATCTAGTGAAGTTCCCAGAAGCTCCCAGTGAACACGGGCACTTGGCAAATGCTTCACTCAAGGATTTCGCAAGCCCCTGGGGACGAATGAAACCCAGGGCCTGCCCTCAGGGAGTTCCCGGTCTAGTCAGGGAGCAGGCAACAAGTCATCACAGTGGAGAACGAGGACTGCCAAGGTCAGCCTGGCCCACCTGCTAGCGCTCTGGATTCTGCTGGGAGGGCAGGGAGGGCTTTGTGAAGGAGGTCACGCCACAGCGAGGCCCGGATGGGTCGTGGCATGTCCAGGCAGACAAAGGCGAAGGGCAGCGCGGGCAGTGGAAATGGTCGGCAAAGACCTGCAGAGAAGAAGGGAACGGTGATTGGGCCAGGGACTCCGGGAATCTCTGGGGCGCAGGGTTTGTTAGGACAGGAGTGGGGCCCAGGAGGGGTGGCACCCAGCCCTGCTCCTTCCCCATCCCCGGCTGCCAGGCCAGGGGGCTCGCAGCCATGGGGGCAGTGACGGAAGCCCTGTGGGGAATCGTGTTGGTGAGACCACAGGTTCCGTCCTCAGACCCAGTTTGCCCACCTCTGATCACTCTGTGCTCCCGAGGAGTCTGGGGGATGGATCCTGCCCCTTGTTCTTCCCAGAGGAAGCATCAGGTCAGCTGCAGTTAAGACAGAAAAGGGCCCCTTGTTTTGCATGAAAAGCAAAACTTCCTCCTTGTTCTCACCCTCCTCTTCCCTTGCTCTGCCTCCCCTGACCTTCAGAGTTTGGGACTGGGTAGTGGGGGGACCTCAGGTGGTTGCCCATGCATCCTGGCCCTACTGTGGCCACTGATGTCCCTCTCATGATTCTGGGAAAGCTGAGAGAGAGATACCCTGCCTGGTAGGCCTGCTTGTACCGAGTCAGTCTCCAAAGTGGGGTTGAAGGCTTGGGGCCTGGGTCTGACGCCCCAGACTTTTCCTGCCTAACGAGGGGCCTTCAGGAATCCTGGATGAGCAAATGCATAACCAAAGGGCTTCTGTGTTCAACCCATCACTGCACTGATGGGAAACAGAGCCCAGAGAGGGAAACTAACCTGCCCAAGGCCTTGCTGCCTTACCACAGCCGGGGCCGGCCAGGCTCCACGGCCCCTGCCCACTCCCAGCCCAGGCTCTGGATGCCACATTGAGGGGACGTGGGGTGCTGGGCTCACACACAAGAGGTCCTGCTAGCTGCCTGCCTGGCGCTGTTCCCTGCCTGCTGCCCACACACACCAACACCAGCGGCAGGGCTCACAGGGACACAGGGGCTGGACCTGCGCTGCAAACACAAAGCACACCACCATCTGAGGCCTGGGGTGATGATGCGACGCCCACAAAGTGCCCATCAGCCCTTTCCCAGTTTGCAGGGAACTCGGGACTCCAGCCCCCACACAGTACCTGAAAAACTTTGCTGGTCGTGGAATGTTGGTTTTCCTGTCTTTAAGAAGGCTTTGTGTGTGTTGAGAGTTTTACATGCACTGTCCTGAATTTTCACAATCCTTGTGTCTGGGTGAACTCTGGGTATCTTCTTTGCTTTTGGAGGGCCTCACTTGGAGAAAAGACTCATGGCCTTTCTGTGAAGACATGGAAATGCTGAATGACAGCTACGAGGGGCTGTGAGATACGGAGGGAAGCAGGCCCAGCTGGGACAAGAAGCCTGGACTCCTAGCACCCAGCCCAGGGCCCACTGCTGCCCCAGGCTGTGCAGGTGTAGACTGGACCCCGAGAGATGGTCCCAGCTGAGCACGGGCTGGGAGGCGGGGTTTTTGCACAGCCAGCCCAAGTGGAGGATGGGGCGCTTGGACAGAAGGGCCCCCAGAGAGGGACAGAACTCTGGCGCTGTTCTAGACCACTTGCAGAATGTATCTGTTAAAGAAAAGGCTCTTTGAGAAGCTGCAAAGCTCTGCCTTTAACCCCAAACTGGCATCTTTCCTCTGATCCATTAGACCCACAAAGATGGGAAATTTGACACCAAAAAAAAAAAAAAAAGTCATTCCAAAGTCAGGTGTCAGTAACCGGGGATCTCCCGATGCACGCCACCCTACTCCACCGCCTCCCTTCCTGGTCTCCACCCCACCCACCGTCACCACTAGCCAATCCCTGACGGGCCCGTCTTCCAACACTGAAGCGGTAACCTCCTGACCTCTAGTGGCGAGAGCGAGGAACTGCACCTCCCGGCCCGTGCATGTCCAGCCTTTGTTCCTTCCCAACCGACAGAACCTCCCGATGCATGGACTCTGGCTGTCGTCGACACAGACTCTCGTGCACTGCTTAACACAGTTTTGCTACCATGTGATGACTGCAGAAACCGTCCTTAAACTGCAGCCCCACACACAATTTTTGTACTTTCATCTGGCCTACCCGAAGGTGTCCTTTTTAAGTCTTATTTGTTAATATTTATATTGACATATAATCCAAAGTAAATGGAAACATTCATTGTGATCCTATCGGCTTGGGAGACTCATTTACTAGATTTGAATGGATGGGCAGGGAAGGACGAGAGAATGGCACTGGGCTTAATCAGCACGTTTTCTCATTTACTCCTCAGCAAGAATCCTTTTGAGGTAGGTTCCCATGCTACAGATGAGAAAAGTGAGGGGTTGAAACTCTGGTAGGTGACAGAACTAGAAGGGAGCTCATGCCTTCTGAGACTTTTTATGCCAGAAACAGGATGCCATGCTGTCAACCACCCATTCAACAAACAGCTGTGGCAAATTAATGCCAGGCACTAGTCTCGGCTCCTAGGGCCGATTCATCAGCAAGACAGTCAGTACACAGCATGTGTATGTTAAAAGACTTTAAAAAAAGGGGGGGGGCATAAAGAGACCACATGGGCCAGGCCGGCAGGGTTTAAGAGGGGAGACCAGGTGAGCCTGTGGACAGGATGGCTTCTCAGCTGAGAGCTGGAGAGAGGGTGAGGCAGGAGCTATGAGAGTAGTTGGGGAAGAGTGACCCACGGGAACCTCTAGGTCCCCTCTAGGTGGGGGCAGGCTTGGAGTGGCTGAGGGACAGCAAGGAGGCCCATGTGGCTGGAGCGAGGTGGGGCAAGGGGGGAGCAATAGATGAGGGCATGGGATACAGGAGGAGGCCAGAGGAGGGCTTTGGAAAGACGCTCTCACTCTGGAGGAGGTGGGAGCTCTGTTTCTAACAGGCCACCCGGCAGAGAACAAACCTGTGGTCTGGGGCAGGAGATCAGTTCCCGTTTGGAGGTCCCTCTCGTGGTGGTGTGCCTGTGAGCCCAGGGTTCAACGTCTACGTGGTATCCAGTGTCCAGGGCTAAGTCAGCTGGGTCACAATCAGAGCCTGCTGAGACATGACTTTGGTCAAGGTGTAGGTCACCAGCCTCCCTTGGCAACCACCTCTGTGCTGGCCTAATTTTCCAGGCATCCGCCCATTCTCGGGACTACCTGATACCCTTCCAGGGCATTCCTTTTCTGCTCACGTTAACAAGAGTCAGATCTTGTAATTTTGGACAAAGAACACTGCCTGGTCCTCTAAAGCAACCTGATCATCTAGGTCTCAAGTGTTACCTCTTTGTGAGGCCTGACTACCTCAGTCACTTTCTCCCCCATCGTCCTGCTTTATTTTCTTCACGGCGCTTACCAACCAAATCACCTCGTGCATTTGCTCATTCCTTTCTCCTCATTAACCTTCTTGACAGTTGGGATCACATTTTTCTTCTTTACTCAGTAACTCCAGCCCAGGACTGAGCACCCAACAGCCCTCTAGTATTTGTTGAATGGATGAAAGTTGTCACCATGGACACTGTTTGAAATGAGCCAAATCCGTGTGTCTGGAGTATGTGATTGTACGTTGTGTCTAAGCCCAGATCCGTGCAGGAGACTTCTGTCAGTGCCAAAGACTCCTGGGGTTACAGAAGAGAAAGGACCCCACATATCAGTTATCCCAAGTAGAGAAAGGGAGAGAAGGAGGGGGGAGGGGAGAAAGGAAGACTGGAAGGAGAGAGGAAGACTGCAGGGAACTGAGGAGGAAAGGAAGTAAAAGGATGGCAAGAATGGGCCTGGGAAAAGCTACAGAAGCAGGCGGGGGTCAGGAAAGCCAGCTTGGCATTGCACGCTCAGGGATCCAGGGGAAGAGACAGGCCAAAGACATGGCTTTCTGTAGTGTCCAGTCCCCAGGGAGAGTGCTCCAGGGACAGGCTGAAGAGAGATCTAGAAACAAATCACACCAGGGGAGGCACGTCCACACTCCCAGGGCCAGCAGGAAAGGGGACGGGGAAGCCCACTCATTGTCCAGTGGCCAGTGTTGTAATTAATCCTGAAGATTCCTGGGTGCATAAAGCAGCACTGTGCTATATTCTAGGAGACTGTTAGCCCAAGAAAACTGTGCAGAGCCAGTCTAAAGATGGATGCAAAACGAGGTAGCACACCAAGGGCAAGACTGACAGAAGGCTCGGAGTTCAGGCCTGGGCTATGTGAGGCAGGGACAGGGGAGGAGCAGGATGTGGGCACACGTGGTTTCCAGGACTGACACCACCCTCAGCAGAGACCTGGCCAGCGCAAAGCCTGTTCATGAGGACACCCTGGAGCAGTCCCCAACTCCCCAGAGTGCTCCAGCACAAGCAGAGGCTATGCGGGGGGCCTCCTCCACACTCTGCTCTCCCCCTAAACGTTCCCCACAGTGAAGGAAGCATCCCCACATCTGCCCCTTAGCGGAAGAACGAGGACCGGCTGGGGACAGGCAATTCGTTCCTGTGCTATTTCAGCAGGGAATCCTTAAAGACTCAAGAAAATAACAGGGACCTGAGAGAAGGGGCCGAAGCTCGTGTTAGAGCCAGTAACACATATAGCTCAGACGTGTACACACTTAATCCTCATCATTATGAGATACTGTTTTAATCCCCACGTTGTAGATGAGAAAACTGAGGGACAGAGTGGCGTGCTCAAGGATAATTAAGTGGTTGAGCTGGGATTTGAACCCAAGCCTGTGGCTTCAGAAACCACTCTTCAATGTCTACGATATGCTGCTGGATGATGCAGATGGCGGTACCAGGCCTAACAAGATTCTCAGGTCCCGTTTGCCCTCAACCTCCCAGGACCAGCAAGGTCCTGCTCTGCCGGGCACGTTTCCCAAGGCTCACCCTCAGTCCTGACCCGGCGCAGCACTCTTCTCTGCCCAATGGACTCCCAATTTGTCACAAGCCCCAATTCCCCCGTGTCCCATGGATCTGATCTGAAACGAGCACTGTGTGGCTCCTCAGGGGCCAGGTGTGAGCCAGGGTGAATGTATTACATTTTAGGAATCAGAAAACTGAGAATCCAAGAGCTCTGAGTCCTGGGTTCTCCTCTCCACTGCTCTGCACCTTCATCCTTTTGCCTCTCCTCACACTTTCCCAACTGATTCAACACAGAGATGACCCCAATGGTGGCCTCTGCCCCGAGGGTGGGTGGCTTTCTGCTTGCCTCACCCCACCTACCTAGGAATGTTTTCTGAGTTTCTCCAGAGAGCAATGGCTCGATCCAGGTTACAACTCACCTCCTTGGGTCAAAGGGTCAGGGAACGAGGTCACAAGGTAAAACTGTGGCTGTGGGCAGGACACACAGGGTCAAGTCTGCCCTTCACAAGGTCCCTGAGCCAGTGGGAAAGGAAGCAGAGATACCAGCCAAGGGAAAGGAGGGACAGAAGCCGAAGACCAATGCCACAAGCAGATCATGGCAGAAACCATTCAAAAAGCAAAGGCCAGTGAGCAGCCAAGAGCAAAAACACTTAAAAAAACAAAACAAAAACCCTAAATGATCAAGAGTGAATTAATTCCAACATGATCCACATGGAGGTTAGAAAGTCACGCAGCCATTTCCATTTTAATTATGAACGTGGCAAAGTATCTTGGCGAAGTGTGACAGAAATTGAAGGGACAAAGGAATGAGCATAGGTTGTAATCCTTTTTATTCTCAGTATTATATATATCAGTAAAATACACAAAATTTATCACTTTAATCACTTTTTAAAAGATTTTTAAAAGGGAAGGGACAAAGAGGGAGAGACATCAACGTGTGAGATCATCTTACCTCCCGCACCCTGGTGGGGAGCCAGACCTGCAACACTCAGGCTCACGGGCCAGCACTCAACCCCGGGCCGCACCAGCGGGGGCATCACTTTAACCACTTCTAGGTTTACAATTCAGTGGCACCAAGTGCATTCATAAGGTAGTGCTACCATCAGCAGTATTCCTAGAACTTTATCAACCCAAACAACTAACAATTAACTTCCTGTTTGCCCTTACCCCAGCCCCTGGTATAGTTTTTCTTAAGCACTTTTCTTAAAAAAAGCTTTCTGAGAGGAACATCAACATGGGGTTACCTCTTCTGCACCCACACTACTGGGGACCTGGCCAACAACTCAGGCATGTGCCCTGAGAATCCAATTGGCAAATCTTTGGTTTGCAGGCCGGCACTCTAATCCACTAAGCCTCACCAGCCAGGGCCATTTTCTCTTTGAATTTGCCTATTCTGGTTACCTCATATAACTGGAATTATGTCTTTGTCCTTTTATGTATTTTCAGTTTTCCTTCACGTTAGTTTCTTTTTGTGGTGGAGTAATACCCCACTGTATGGGAAAAGTCGTGTTTATTCATCCATCTGCTGACGACACTTGTGTTGTTTCCATGTTTTTAGCTATTTGTGAATAATGTTGCTAGGAACGTTTTTAAATGTTGACTTTGTTTCAAAACATATGG
Source organism: Tonatia bakeri (assembly GCA_004024845.1). Taxonomy (NCBI): domain Eukaryota; kingdom Metazoa; phylum Chordata; class Mammalia; order Chiroptera; family Phyllostomidae; genus Tonatia; species Tonatia bakeri. Next base: position 11,551 of record PVIA01006734.1, read on the forward strand.
CATAACCTGCAGAACAATTCCATGTTTTCCTCAGAGGATTTGTTTCCAGTCAGCCGTCAGTAAGCAACAGTTCCCAACTGGGAACAATCTTACTGAGCTTTCAACCTCCTTGGAAGATGCCTGCACAAATGCTCACCTTCTCCTGTTTCTTCTGGATTAAACAGAATTCCATTTGTTTATGTCGATTTTTAGCTATATTTCTTTGCATTATTTTTATATTATGCTTGCCCCAAGTACTCCCATATATCCTTCGTCTCTCCGAGTCTTCGAGTTACTATCATGTTACTTCAAGTAGTATTTTAAAAATTGCAAGCAAATGGATTCATTTACCGCCCCCTGGCTGTCTTTCATGCTATTATCATTGTATGTATGATGTGCCTACATGTATTAATCCCAAAATACAGGTCTATTCTTTGCTTAAAGATTTTATTTATTTTTTAGAGGGGGAAGGGAGGGAGGAAGAGAGGAAGAGAAACACCAGTGTGTGGTTGTCTCTCGTGTGCCCCTTCCTGGGCACCTGGCCCACAACCCAGGCATGTGTCCTGACTGGGAATCAAACCAGTGACCCTTTGATTTGCAGGCCAGCGCTCAACCACTAAGTCACTACAGCCAGAGCACATAAAAGACTTTTTTAAAAACTGGAAGAGAAATAAGTCTTTTAAAAATTTACCTTCGTATTTACCACTCATGTGCTCTTCCATTCCTTCCGGTAGATCATGAGTGTCAACTGTTCTCCTTTTTCTGTGACATCACTGCAGACAAACTTTTGGTGCTATTAACATGTCCTCACCCCAGAAACTTCAGGCATAGGCTCATGAACGTAAATGCAAAAATTAAATAAACAGGATTTTAGTAAATTAAATAAAAAAAAGAATTTAAAGGATAATACATAACTGGGGTTTATCCCAGAATGCAGAATTGGTTTTAACACTCAAAACGCAATCAATGTAATTCATTAACAAACGAAAAACAAAAACCTGTATTACCATCTCAATAGGTGCCAAACAGGCATTTGATACATCCAACTTCCATTCTTGACAAAAAAGAAATCTCAGCAAACTAAAAATACCAATGATCTCAACTTGACAATGGGCAACTATAAAAACTTTCAGCTAACATCATACTGAACAGTGAATGACAACGCTTTTCTCTGAAGATCAGGCGTACAAGCATGTCTGCTCTTACTGCTTTTGTTCAACATTGCACTGGAGGTTCCAGCCAGTGCAGTCAGGCAAAATAAACAAAAAGTCTCTAAACTTAAGAAAAAAGTTCAAACTTTACATTCACAAGCAGTATGATTCTCGGTGAAGAAACCCTGATGAAATCTACAAAACCAACCACCACTACTAGAGCTGACACTGAGTTCAGCAAGGCCGCAGGACACCAGGCCAACACACAAATGTCCGTTTTATTTCTAATGCCAGCTATAAGCAATCAAAATGGAATTTTTAAAAGCAGAAATTTTACACAAACATCAAAAATTATGAAATATTTAAAAATAATCTGACAAAAGTGAAAGGACAAATTATTGCTGAAAAAGCCCTAAACTATTAAAAGATACCTTGTTCATGAATCAGAAGACTCATTAAAAACACACACTTCACAAAATACAGACAGGAAATCAGCACATATAAAGATGCTGATCATTAATCATTAAAAAATACCAATTAAAATCGTAATGAAATGCCACTATACACCTATTAGAATGGAAAATTTTAAAGGACTGACTATACCAAGTGCTGGAGAGGATGTACAGGACCAGGAGCTTTCAAGTACTGCTGGCGGAAATGTGAAATGGGGCAACCACCTTGTCAAGCAATTTGACAGTTTCTCAAAAAGATATATACCTACCATATTAACCAATCACTCCGCTCCTATTTATTAAGAAGTATATGCCCACATAAAGACTTGTACACAGTCATAGCAGCTTTATTTGTAACAGACAAAAACTGAAAACCCAAATGTCCATCAGCAGGTGAATAAACAAACTGTGGTATATCAAACAATGGAATACTTCTCAACAATAAAAAGAATGAACTACTGATACACACAAGATGAATGAATCTCCAAACAATCATGTTGAGTGAAGAGAGCCAGACACCACTCCTAAAAAGAAATACTGCGTGATTTCATTTACATAAAACTCCAAAAAAATGCAAACTAAGGTAAAATAACAAAAAGCTGATGAGCAGTTGGCTTGGGAGTCAAGGGAAGAATTTACAAAGTACAAAGAAATTTGAGAGCGAATGCTGTCTCGACGATGATTGTTTAATGGGCATATACATATTCCAAAACTTAAACCATAGTTTATATACATACTTTGTATGTCAATCAATCATACTTAAATGAAGCTATTTCTTTAAATGAAAAAGTTATCTTTCAGAAATTTCCTAAAGATGTGACAAGTGTATTTTTCCTGTTACACATATAACACATCAGAATCTTATTTTTCTCATTTAACATTATATGCAGGTATCTTTCTGTACCAGAAATGGTTTACCTCATTTTTTATAACAGCAACATAGTATACATACTAAGGGTGTACCATGATTGATGGGCATTTAGGTTATTTCTAATTTGCCATTCTAACGCTGAAATGCAAATATTTTGCATATGTTGTGGGCACACTCACACAAGCAAGGGGTGCGTGCACTCAACACTTTCGTTTATATTATCTAGTCAGTCCTCTTAAAAAATGTATCTCAGGACCTACATAACTTAGAATTAATTTACCAAGATCATGTAATACAAGATTAATGTGTATTATCATTCTAGCAACAATTTGAAAATAAAACTTAAAATATTATTTTAAATGACACCAACAATTCCAATACCTACAAATTAGCCCAACAAAAGGTACCAGACCTCTCCAGAGAAAACCACAAAACAATGCTGAAAAAAATTAAAAATTTAAATGAGTGGAGGGGTATATATGTTGTTGAATTTGAGGACATGATTATATAAAGATGTTGATTCTTCCCAAATTTATCATACATTCAATAAAATCCTAATCAAAATCCCAGGTTTTATTGCTGTTCAATTATTGAAATTGATGGGTTTACTCTAAAATGTGTATCTAACTGGAAAATGCCAATAACCAATAAAACCTTAAAGAATAACAACAAAAAAAATGGAGAACTCAAACCACCAGATATTGAATTATTTCAAACCCAGTGTTCCACTGGCACTAGGACAAATACATCAATGAAACAATAAATGGTGCTGAATCAACTGAATTATCTACACTGAAAAATATATTTTTTAAAGATTTTCTTTATTTTTAGAGAGAAGAGGGAAAGAATCATCAATTGGTTGCCAGGGACCTCGTCCACAACCCCGGCACGTGCCCTGACAGGGAATCAAACCAGTAACTCTTTGGTCTGCATACTGGCTCTCAATCCACTGAGCCACACCAGCCAGGGCAGAAAAATATTTTTAGTACCTTCCCATTATTATAGATGAAAGCTCCACAAGATGCTTGATCTAGATATGGGGGGGGGGGGGCTGTCAAACAATGCTTTTAGAAAAATAAAAGACTAATGATCTTGGGGTAGGCAAGTATTTCTTAAATAGGATATATAAAGTACTTACCTTAAAGGAAAATATGGATAAACTGGACTGTATCAAAATTAAGAACTATGCATCCAAAGACCTCAGGAAAATGAAAAAGCAGGGCAAAGAATGGAAAATAATTGCAACTCCAAAGACATACTCTTCCTGAAAACCAGTAAGAAAATGACAACCCAACAGAAAAACAGGCAAATGGGCTATTTAACAAAATATCCAAATGTCCAATAAAGCTATTAAAAAGTTCTGTCTCAGTCAAGAAAATGCAAGTTAAATTCATACTACTACTATACAAACTCACCTGAATGCTACAGCTAAAAATAGTGACCAGATGAAATGCCCCAGGATGTGGTGCAAATGGGATTCCTACTGGCAGTGCTGGGAAACAGCACCACTTTGAAGAGCTGTTTCGCAGTATCTGCTAAAGCTTAACAACTGTGTTCCCTACGACCTAGGTAAGTCCATTCTTAGGCATACATGCTACATTAACGCATGCACGTATATAGCAGAAGACAAGTACAGAAATATCCACATCATTTGTAACGTTCAAAAACTGAAAATAACCCAGTTTCCATAGAACACAGTGGTATACTCACACAATAATACACAGCCATGAAAACACACTATTTAGCTAATGACATGGACTAGCCCCAAAATGTTCAGAGAAAAACAAAGGTGTATGATTCCATAACTATGAAGTCCAAAAACACGCAAAACTAACTGATGGTGATCAAAATACTGGTTTAGTTGCAGGAGTAATCACTGAGGGAGCATAAGGGAGTATTCCAGATTCTGGTCCTGTTCTATTTCTTGATGTGTGCGGTGCTAAATGGCCCGTTCCTTCTGTTAAAATTCACTAATAAATTGTATACATTTGGTTTTTTTACACTCAAATTTTAAAAATCTTTATAATTACTTGATATGCAAATATCTATACAACAAGAAATTTTTTTAAGAACAATTTCCAGCCACCCTTATACCCAGCAGGACTGCACCTACAACCCCATGGTGAGGGTGCAGGAGCACCAACCCAGGATCTTCCCCCAAAGAGTAACTGGTACAGTACAGGGTGTGATTCTTAGAAAGCTAGGAAGTGATGTACTTTAGAAATATTCCACCTAAAATGGCTAAAAATGAACTTGACTTTTAAGGTACTAAGACTTTGGTTCTCTAGAATAAACTCAGTCACATCACTATAGCAACTTGATAATCCACAATCACTGATTACCTACTTGTCCAAACTAACCTATTTTAAACTGAATGAATCGCTCTAACTGTAAAAAATGACGAATCCTTGAATTTATAAATTAAGCTACAAAATAAAAACTGCCAGAATTAATCTAGGTACTAAGCCCTTATGATCCTTCCTTTTTAGACAGTAGCCACCTCAAAGCCTTAAATGTACTTATCATTTATATTCTCAGTTCTCATAATACATATTACAGCCTTTGAAGGAATATATCAATTGTAAAACATACGCTTACCTCAGAAATGTTTTAAAATATATGGATCTTAAACTATCACTTTAAGATAGAGAAAACAGTTTCAATAAAACACCAAGTTCTGATAAACAACAAAAAGGTAACTGAACTCTGAAACCTGCTTGAATACCACCAGCCCCATGGCTTTGGGCAAGTTCACCTGTTTTCCCTATTTGCAAAATGCAAGTGACAGCTCACCTAATTATCACCACCTGTGTGCTAGATACATTTTGAAAGTGACTCAGTGCCTGATATACAGCTAGTAATCAATGTTCGTTCATTACTGTCAGTATCACTTACAAGCCCAGTAACTCCTAAGAAAGATATGAAACAAGACAGGGTTGGGTTGCACCCATCCAACTTGGACCCAGCACCACCACTTCCTCTGAAATGTCACAATTCCTTTATCATCCATCTTAGAATCCTACCAGGAATCCCTGTGAACTGTTATTACTTGTAACAATTTTCACAACAAAAATCCTTGACAATTTTTCAGCACCCCTTTCTACTAGCCTAGGATCAGTAACAGCTAATTTATAAACTCTAAGTAGCATTTGTCTGGGACAGGAGTCAAGTTAGAAGTCATATTGGATAACTTCCCCTTAGAATGATCTAACTATTCAAGCTCATTCTCTTCCCCAAAGCAAAACACATTAGATTTGCTTTTCTGGCCACCCATCCCAGGACCCAAGCATAGGCATCAATACTCATTTATGGGTGCCAATCCTTTAGAAAACACCTGGATTTAAAACTTTCTACAAATCAAGCACAAAGAATTATATTTAAAACACAAATTAACTGCATTCTAGTTATAATGGTAACTCAAGTGTCTATGTACATCAATCCTCGAAGATGACTAAAACCAAGAGCTGAAACACACCTCACCTGACCAGTTCTAGGAAGTGGGAGTGACTGTCCCTACAGGGTTGTCACCTTTCTGCAATCTTCTGATCTTTGACAGGGACCTTTCTAAAGACCTGTATCAATCTTCTCTCTTAAGTGCCTCACTGGTTTCTTTGGGTGGCAGGCTTTCTCTCAGTACTAGAACTGCCACAAACTTAAAAATGTTCACAACATCCTATCTGCTGAATGAAGTCTACACAGCTAAGAAACCCTTTCACTAAATTCCTGATATAGAATGATGTATATTAGCTAAATTATCTATATACATCGATGTACAATCTCTAGAAGAAAACTTAGTGTTCCTAGAAAGTGGTACCATAGCTACACCACCGCTTGACCACGTGTACAACTGAGAATTATATGCTTCTCTGCTCCTGCCACTGACCTTGGTGGCAGTAGTGACAATGGGGGGCGGGGGAGGTAATTAAAATTACCTCAGCCTGAGGATAATAATTCTAAAATATTCAGCCATATTTGGTTATACAACTCACAAATCCATGCTAGGAAATGATCCATAATTACACGTGTATTAAATACACATTTGTACTTTAATGATTAAAATTCTGTATTGCTACCTGGTTCATTAGACAGGATGGGTAATGAGTTGACGTGGACTACATAAGTGTTCTTTACAGCCAGGTTACAGGTCATCCCCCCCCCAAAATAATACATCATCATTGGGAAACAGACAAGCAATTTATGGGGGCGGGGAGACATCTTTTTCACATTCAGGCAAGTAATACCATCAGTGTGTTTAGAGATTTTATTTTAGAAAGATAAAAGATGGAGGCGCAATAATATTTGGCATTTTTAATTTAGGTTTGTTTTATTTAAGTTTAATGTTAATTCCATGCTGTGTTTCAGTAAGAACAATACAGATTCTGTATCTGTGGCTCCAGTCAGATATCCAGTAGTACAAATTAGCTTCAAGTTACACATACTGAACAAAAGAGGTTGAGCGAGCGAAGGAGGGGGGCCAGGAGAAGGGAGAAGAAACAAAGAACTGAACTCGCATGCAGGCTTTTCCATACCACCTTCAATGCTAACCTGCTTCAGAGGGAGAGTAAAAGTAGGCAAGAATGAGCAGCCACGGATTGTTGAACTGTTACCAGCACCATGCTTTTCCGCAACATTTCAGCAGAATTTGAAACACTTTTTACAGCAAAACCATTACAACAAACTCCCCAAACAACCTTTAACCACCTCAAGCTAACACCCAGTTAATTTTAAACATTGGTATAAAATCCAATTTGAACAATTAGAAAAAAGAAAAAAAGATACCACATATGCCTCTATATGTGATTAACCTCTCTCTTAGATGCTTGCTTCACCTAGAAGTCTACTGGCTTCCAATGTAACTTCCATTGCTAATGGTTACCTTGCCACATCTGGCAGGAGACAACACAGTAATGCTGAAAAAGCCTCTATACAGTCCTGTTAGTGTCTTAAAGAACCTAAAAGCTGGACCAGTAAAATCCACAGAAATTCACTCTTGCCTTTAAGAACTTTTGAAAACTGTTTTTAAAAAAACCAACAGGGCAGGAACCTAAATTCTGAGACCAAATGTAAAAGTCAGATTTGGTGGTTCTCAGTGACAATGGGGGAATTTCCAAGGGGGGTGGGATGGGAAGGAGTGGGGTGGTCAGAGATGGTTTCTCTTGTTGGCTTTTATGTCTCACTGATTTTCATCTTCCACATCCTGCAGCGCTTCTTTATTCTGCTCTTCACCTGCGAAGGAGAACGACAGTTAACTGTTTCATACTGACTACATCAGGCTGACATGGTCACAAACAAAGGTGTCATTCCAAGCATAAAACTCCTTATATTTGCTACAGCTGGTATTAAACAAAAACAAGCAAAAAACTTTTATCATCCTTGACAACTGAGATGCCTAAGCCAAGAGGTAGGTGAGGCTGGAACAAGGTCCTAAATGGTCAATAGTCAGGATGAAAAAATAAAACAAACTGACGCATAGTAAAAGTCAATGTTTTTAGTAACCATATCATTAAAATGATTTTCAAGCTTTCATGTATATTGTGTCAAAATACTCTTTCTCAATAACCTCACCTCATCAAGAATCAGGAATATTTTATAGTTTTTTGCAAAAATCTAGTTTACCCACAAGCCTCTTATCAAAAATACTTCAATAAAGAGAACTGAGCAGTAAAATGCTCCAAAGGACTTCTACAGTTTTGGAGAGAGGGTTCTGCTTTTATAACAATTTTGTATTTTGTATCTTGGCCAGTCACATCAAACCATAACCAGATTTCTCACTCCAGAGTGAAACAGCATGCTCAAAGTCAACCAGGCTGCTGAGGTTATTAAAGAAGGGCATTTAGACTAGTTTTCTCATGCCTTTTTTTCCCCTTTGAACATGACGATTAGCCTGAAGAGTTTCAACTGCACTATGACATGCAATAGAAAGCCAGCCTAAATATCTACCTATTCATAAGCATTAAATATGTCAGCCACAGTAACGAAGCATGCAGGCTTTCACTAAAAATTAAAACAAGTTACATTCTTGTGCAGTAACAAACCACTTGTAATTCCTACATATTACTAGTTTGATTCAAAATAATTAAAAATCAATGAATTAATCCAACAATCATAGTATGTTCAGACCATCCATCCATTCATATTGCTTGTTAGATTACTTAATTAGGATGGACAAATGACACTGAGACTGGTTATCTACAGACATAAAGCAGTTACCTTGAGAAATACTTTTAAACAGTCTTGACCTGGGCCAGTGTGGCTCAATTAATTAAAGCACCCAAAAGGTCATGGATATAATCCCCAGTCAGGGCACATGCCTAGGTTGCAAAAATTTGGTCCCTGGTTGGGGTGCACACGAGAGGCAACCGATCAATGTTTCTCTCTCACAACAATGTTTCTCTCTCCCTCAAATCAATAAGCATGTCCTCAGGTGAGGATTAAAAAATTATTTAAACAGTCTTAAAGATCTTGCTATGATAAAGAGATGCTGTCACAGCAACAGGGTTAAGTAAATATTAGTCATTTTAAAATTTCCTTTGTGATAAAAATGTTTAGCATTTGTATGTGACTCCAAAATGTTCTTGAGGTACATAAAGATTTTTGACTCAAATCTAGGAAAACACATGCAAAGAAATAAAAAAAATACTCATTTATTAAGTAAAGAAATGATGGACCACACAACTATTCTTCCCCAAAGAACAATGATATATTCGAACAAGAACATTTCACTCTAATCTTTAACAGAAATACACTGTTCCAAAATATAATTAACATGTAACAGTAGAGCACACTCTGATTCACTCATAAGCAAACATTAGATTTGCCAAAAGTTCCAAGTAACTTTGGCATAAAAATATTGTCAGATAAATCACACCCAACCAAAGGTGACAGAGGGTAGCAAATCATAAATGTCTCAGAAGGTTTTGCATCCTGGAATGTAGAACAGGCAGTTTTGTAAGCAACAGGATGATGATGATATACGCAAGCATGATTAGTGAAGAACCAAAACTAAAAGCAGAATTCACTGTGCCATGGTAATGACTTACAAAGTAGTTTTTAGGAAAGAAGAGTTGGGTTTTCCTTTAGGAATCTATATTGCAAGGAGAAAGGGAGGGAGAACAATCACATGAAAGCAACATTACAAGAAAAATAAACCAAGAGAGCAGGACAAAGGAAAACATCAATGACTAGGGAAGTCAGATCTTGGTCTTTTTTGTATAAACTTTACTCTAAGAAATACTTTGTTCCTTTTACCTTTAAGAGGATGAAATAATATCCTTTTAAAAGGTATACAGAAGAAAAAAGTTTTCCTTGGATATGTTATTTCTTTGCCCACTGTAGATTTGGGGGGGACGGGGGGAGAATGGGAGGTAGAGAAACCACAATCCCTCTCTGTGGATTTGTATATGCCACAGTCCTCTGATCACAGGTTAAGAGAAAAGGACTGGAAATCACTTCAAGAGAAAAAGTTGTGAACCCTTTAAAGAATTATATTCCAACACAGACATGAACATACTCTGCAGTCAAAACCATAAAAGTGTGTAAGTAAAAACCACATACATTTTCTTCCTTTAGAAACCCTCAATTCAAATGTTTTATGACACCATTTTTCCTAAACAGTACAGAAAAAAATGAGGAAATCAACTACATATTGGGTTGAACAAAAAGTCCATGTGTTTTTCCCCCAGTAAAATAAAAGACACATTTTTCATTTTCACCAGAAACTTTGATTTGGCTATTTTGAGTATGCCAGCTATCTCCCACTATTGCCTTCTAGTGGGTAGAAGCCAGGGATACTGCTAAACATCTCCCAATGCGTAAGACAGCCCCACAGGGAAGGATTATTTGGCCAAAATGTCAAGAGTACCAAGAAATTTCACAAACCACTTTGACACATTCAATCAGTTACAGGACCTTCTCCATACACTGCACAAATCTTTCTGTGTTTCAGTTGTTTTTCACCTTCCTTGAATAAAGCATATGTGAAAAACATAGCTTATTTTCTTCCATTTTCAGTATTAAAATGGCTACATAAGAATTCACCAATTTTGATGTTTTAAAAACATCAGGCTGATGACAGCTGTCATAATCCTATCTACTAACAAAACAGTTTCAAATGAATTTAAAGACAACTGAGCACTACTAAAGCCAGTGTACAGAAAAAGCCAAACAAACTTATTGGCCAACCCATTTTTAAACTAAGTTCAAGTAACCTCCTGGAAAACTGCCAATTCCATGATCATAATTCTTCTATATTCAGCATTGATTCTAAGTCACAAAATCAATTTTAATAAAAAATTATGTAATACTATACCTTTTGGCGTAACTGTACGATAATGTCCTAGAGTACCCACAACAATTTATAAATTCAGATAGTTTGTTAATTTTACTAAAAGGTCAAGACACTACTTGGATTTTTCAGTGTTAAATTATCATGCCTCCTAATTCCAAATATTTTATAACAAAGCTCTAAAATAAAAATTAGCTTTTTTCCACTGAAGTTAACTGTTCAACCTTAAAAGTAAAAGCAATTAGATTTCATTCAATTAAAAAACTTTTAGGCCCAAACCAGTGTGGCTCAGTAGTTGGGCATCATCCTGCAAGGCTAAAAGAAAGGTCGCTGGTTTGATTCCAGTCAGGGTACATGCCTCGGTTGCAGGTTCAGATCTTGGTTGGGACATGTGCAAGAGGGATCCCATCAATATTTCCCTTTCACATCAATGTCTCTCTCCTTTTCTCCCTCCCTTCCCCCTTTTCTAAAACAAACAAACAAACAAAAACTTTTTTTTTCAAATTTAGGATTAATCTATGCTAATGTTAAAACACCTTGGGATAAAGAACCTTCCCAACTATGAAAACAAAAGCAGTTTAAAGAAATTGTCTGATTTTTAAATGATCCACTTCATAAAATGACATCTGATAACCAAGAAAAAGAGTATCTTTTGTTCTGTATACTCTTGGTTATCAGTGATAATGAACAACAGTAGCACTAGAAAATACAAGCTAGCTTAACAACTCATTTATGGAAGCTGGCACCAAATGGCTTAAAAAAAAATAGCATTTTCTACTAAGGTCACTTTCTTTTTATTTTTACCTTCAAAAAATGTCCCCAGGTCAGAGGGGTACAGTTTACTTATTAAGGTCAATACCGTTTACCGAACTCTCCACATGCTTTCCCTTTATCCCCTCAAACAGGCAGCCTTATTAGTCTTCTCAGAGCTGAGGGTGACTATGAAGAGTCCATAGCTGTTTGGCCAATTTTTAGTAGTTATTGGTAGAATACAACAGAATTTTACCAATACAACAGAATTGTCATTAGTTCAATGATAAACTGTTTCTGAGTCCCACTGATTGGTGGTAGTGAAGTGCTGTGTTGAAAAGTGATCGGCGGCTCCATCTGAATTTGTTGGGAAGGTGTACAAGTAGGTCACATGTGCTACGTACCTCAAGCCAACCCCCATCAAATATCTTAATACTTCACAGAGCTAGTGAGCTCTAGAAGCTGAATCACCCAATTCTTACTTTAGCACCACAACCCAAGATAAGTCTAAAACCTGACTCTATCCTACTGAGGGTCAGGAGTAAGAAAAAAGACAACTTACATTCCTTGATATCCATTTTCAGAGGCGCCTTTAAAAACTACAATGCTGGGCCCTGGCTGGTGTAGCTCAGTGGATTGAGCGAGGGCTGCGAACCAGGCATCGCAGGTTCGATTCCCAGTCAGAGCACATGCCTAGGTTGCAGGCCATGTCTCCCAGCAACCGCACATTGATGTTTCTCTCTCTCCCTCCCTTCCCTCTCTAAAAATAAATAAATAAAATCTTAAAAAAAAAAAAAGTACAATGCTTCTTGGTTGGGTTGAGCAAGACTACCGACAGCCTCAAGCAATATAACACATGCCTGAAGTGTTGGGGAACACAACAACACTGAAGGATCTACAGCTAAAACTGACATTTTGTTTCTGCTCCCTACATCACTACTAACTGTAAAACTACCTATGGCTACATCACACTAGTTTGTCCTCCCTTGTTCAATGATGTGTTATGTGTTATGAAAATGATTCTTTGGAAATTGGAACAATAAAATCTCCTTTAAAACAAAAAAAGTCACAAATTTGGGCTTTTACTACATTTAGAACAAACAGTAAACCCTCTACCTCATCATAAGATTAAGTTATATAAGCTACTCTTAGTGACTCTTACTATTGAAAACTCTAAAACATAAAAACAGACTACACCAGCCCTGGCTGGTGTGGCTCAGTAGACTGAATGCCAGTCTGTAAACCAAGGGTGGCTGATTTGATTTCCAGTTGGGGCAGATGCCTGGGTTGCAGGCCAGGTCCCTGGTGTGTGTGTGGGGGAGGGGTGGCAGGCCTGTGAGAGACAATCACACACTGATGTTTCTCTCCCTCTTTCTCCCTCCCTTCCCCTATCTAAAAATAAATAAAATCTTAAAAAAAAAGATTACACCAGACTCCTTAAACAGGACCTAAGGGCAGGGCATTTCATTTACTATACAGAATCCATAGGGAAACATTCCTTTTTTTAGATAAAAGATTTCCAGAGAAGGTGCTTCATAAATATCTACAGATACCATCTAGTTTAAACCTGAGGACACCACTCAGCCAAAGGCAATGATCATGGCATTCAAATACAATTAACCTTAGACCCCTAAAATTAAATCTGAGTGAGATAAAATAAACCACTTCTCTCCCTCCATCTTTCAAAACACAGTGTAAGAGAAGTAAACTAAGTTTAGCGAACATTAATCAGAGGTAAAACTTTTAAACCTTTAAATATTAATAAAAGATCCCCTTTTCTAAACAGGTCTTTTATCATCTTATAGCCCAGAATGGAAGACTGTACTTTGATATCTTTTCATGAAAGGTAGAATTAAACTTTGATAGTCTGGAGGATAGAGGAAACTGTAGCTTGATGTAAAGAAATACCAAGGAATTTCTAAGAGTAAAAAGATCCAGCAGTGGAAAAAGACACATTTAACTTGAGTTTCCTTACCATCACCCTGCATGTCTGAAGTCCATAGTGTCAGATTATCACGTAACAACTGCATGATAAGTGTAGAGTCCTTATAGCTTTCTTCACTCAGCGTATCCAGTTCTGCAATTGCATCATCAAAAGCTGCTTTTGCCAACCTACAAGTATTTACATAAGTGTATTATAAAACTAAACTTAAGTCCAAGAACAGAATTACAAAAGATGTTAAGGTATTGCTCTTTTCCTCAATTATCCCACAATATGTAATAGTGACACTGAGTATTTGGGTCATTTAGGCACTGAAAGAAAGGAAAAGCTCCTATAATTGATGAAAATTAGCTCCCTACTTAATTTTGTAATCTAGCAACTTATAAGCTAAGGGAACTTTTGGAACATCATTTCTTACTATGCTTTCAATAAGCCTATCAGTAAGGAAACTATATAGACCAAGTTCCAAACTAAAGCACCGCCAAAATATATGTATAATAAAGGTATTTCCAGGTTCCAGTCAATAGCTCACTTGTTTAGTAACATTTTAATGCAAAAAAAAAACAAAAAAACAACTTTTTTTTGGACAGTTATCTCACCAAAAAGAGGGTAATATAGAAACCATGGAAATATAATGATAAAAGTCATTTACTATTATTTTAAAAGAAACAAAAGCCACATTTATTGAGTACTGTATACTATGTATACCGAGTGATGCTGGATACTGGTGAAGAAACAGAAGAGATATAATTAACATGAGTGTGCAATTAAAAACATCTAGGAATAGGACACCCAATTAGGATTATATTAAAAAAAAAAAACAAAAAAAAAAAACACGTGCTATTCTAGAGCAAGTGCTGCAAGGACCCAGGAGTAGGAGCAAGTGGGAAAAGTTTCAACTAATTTTAATGGGTAGGGAAAGAGCAAATGGCAAACTTCAGACTAAGGCCAAAACAGGAGAAGTGGCATGGAGGTAAATTAATTTGAAGCCATGTATATGGATGGGACAGCTAGACTGGAGACTAACAATAAAAGACTCGACCGATACAATCAGCTGAATAGATGGCTATAACTTCTTCAGTTAAGACATACCTGTTTTAATGAACTCAAGTAATCAGAACATTTTAAGTTGAGTATTACTCTGCATTCAAATGAATCTATCCTTACACCAGGAAAATCTCCCCTTTCATGGGACATAAGGTTTCTACATATTTAAGACTACTGAAGTTACAAAGGACAAATACAGATGACCCTTGAACAATATGGGTTTGATTTGCATAGGTCCATTAACATACTTTTTTCAAAAATATACTGTAAAACTTGAAATGTGTGACAATTTGAAAAAATCTACAAATTTCATAACCCAGAAATATCAGAATAGCTAGGTATATCGTGAATGAATAAAATGTATGTATTTTCGCTTCCTTATGATTTTCTTAATAACATTTTTTTCTAGCTTGCTTTATTGTAATACAGCATATAATACATATCACAGAAAATACGTATTAAACTTTATGTTACTGGCAAGGATTTTCATAAAGATAGAAATTAGAGATTACAAGGGGGATATGGAATTATCACTTAGTGGTTATAGTCTGTTTCAGGTGATGCAAGTTTTGGGAACAGAGACTGGTGCCAACTAAACTGTATACTTAAAAATGATTAGAATGACAAATTTCATGTTATATTTATTTCACCATAATTTTTAAAAGTAAAAAGCTACATACATATATTCCTTAAATCTGTATCAAAAATTAGAGATAGTTTAACATCCATCAGTAAGATGGAAAACTATTTATATGTAAACAGAAAATACAGCCCTGGCTGGTGTGGCTCAGTGGATGAGTTTCCGCCTACAAACCAAAAGGTCACAGATTCAATTCCCAGTCAGGGCACATGCCTGGGTTGCAGACCGGGTCCCCAGTTGGGGGTGTGAGAGAGACAACCAATCCATGTATCTCTCGATCAATGATGTTTCTCTCCTGTCCCTCCCTTCCCCTCTCTCTAGGAATAAATCAATAAAAAAACAAACAAAGAAAATACAAAATGGTACATATAGCCCTGGTTGGCATTGCTCAGTGGATTGAGAGTGGGCCTGCAAACTAAAGAGTTGATGGTTCGATCCCCAGTCAGGGCACATGCCTGGGTTGTGAGCCAGGTCCCCAGTTGGGGCACATGGGGGGGGGGGGGTAGAACCACACAATGATGTCTGTCTCTCTCTCTCCTTCCCTTCCCCTCTAAAAAATAAATAAATAAATCTTTTAAAACATGGTACATTTAGAGCATAAGCATAACCATATTAAAAATACACCTACAAAGACTGAAAACTAACATATAAAAATGAAGGTAATTTTTTTTTAAAAGATTTTATTTATTTATTTTTAGAGAGGGAAGGGAAGGAGAAAGAGAGAGAGAAACATCAATGTGCGGTTGCTGGGGGCCATGGCCTGCAACCCAGGCATGTGCCCTGACTGGGAATCGAACCTGCGATGCTTTGGTTTGCAGCCCACACTCAATCCACTGAGTTACGCCAGCCAGGGCAAAATGAAAGTAATTTTTAAAATAATTCTTCTCATTCCTTTTTCCCACATTCTAACAAGTTCTAGATTCTTTTTAATCTACCAACAAAAATTTCCCCCATCAACATAATTATCCTAAATGCTCTCCTAGTGAAATGAAGGAGTTTTGTCTTGAATTGAGATACATGTGGCTTTGTATTACAAAGAATTTTGATTGAGAGCCAAAAGGATGCTTTATTACATGGCCAACCCTACAAAGGCCGTCCCAGGGAACAAAACAGAAAACCAAGTGATTATTCTACTTAATAACCCGTGAAAGCTTTTGTTCTCCTCCATAACTTACCTGCAGGCACGGTCAGGGGAATTAAGAATTTCATAGTAGAATACGGAAAAATTGAGAGCAAGACCTAAGCGGATGGGGTGCGTTGGTGGAAGTTCTGTCATTGCAATATCACTAGCAGCTTTGTAAGCCACTAGGCTGTTCTCTGCAGCCTCCTTCCTGTCATTTCCTGTGGCAAATTCAGCCAGATACCTGTGGTAGTCCCCTTTCCTAAAACAAAACAAAACAAAACAAAATGACAGAATTAGAAATGCTTTTTAAACAAGAAAATAACTTAAAACTTTTCTATGTGAAAATATATATTAAACAATTAACTGGTACACTTCCATCATTTTTAGAAGTCTCTTTAAGGAAGGACTAACTCATCTATTTAGTTTCCCTCCTTAAAGACTTTGCATTGCCAAATATAAGCAAAATCCTAGAGATTTTAACGGAAAACCTCAAGAAGAAAACATAAACAAATCTATCACCTGACAGACTAGAATTAAATATCAAGAGTGGTTCCAAAGAATAGCACAGTAGTTTGCTAATCATTAAATAAAACTTCCATATAAAAATGTTAAGTGAACTACATAATGCACTGCTGTAGCTAGGAGGAAACCACACACAGGCAAACAAATGTAAATAGGTAAAGCAAACCCTAGTACATTTTTACAGTAATAGTCTGACCATCTTAAATGCAGTAATATTAGTATTTCATTAGCAGTGAATTTGCAAATAAAAATTCAAAAATTAACTTTTGAGAATCACTCTTCCTATGTAACTATCCTTCCAACATTCAACAATTATTTTTCAGTAAAAATTGAAAACCTACACAGAATAAGTGATGATTCTAAGAGGGCCAACATTTAATCTGACATTTTCCCTTCCAGTATAGAACCTACATTTTATAATAGAAAACCTTGGACTCGCCAGTGTTAGCTGCTGGAATGAGGTGTTTGTCCAGTACATCCAGAATGTCACAACAGATTAACTTTAGTTCAGTCTCAACCTGAAAAAAAGGTCAAAACTTGTTTAAGTCCAAGAAATTATAAATTATAACACATTCTACCTCCGGTTTTGAAAAGAGTTACATTAAACAATATACAGGAGTATTCAAAGCCCCTTCCCCCTCTTGATACAAAAAGCAGAGAACAGCTTTCTCTAGGTTACAGAAATTATTCCTATGCACTATTAATCAAGTGCTTTTTTAAAAATGAACTCGGGTGTGTGGGGGAGGGGTCAAAAAATGAACTCTTAGTTCAGGTACGTAAGAGTAACACTGATTACTACTAAGTCCTGCACATTTATATTTATTAACTTCTCCAACGAGGTAACAACTATTGTCTTTATTTAACACGGGAAAACAAAGATTGTAACATTTGCCTGAGGTTCACCAAAAGAACTCAAAGTGCCCTGGCTTGTATAATTCGTTGGACTGAGCTCGGGCCTGCAAACCAAAGGGTCCCTGGTTTGATTTCCAGTCAGTGCACATGCCTGGGTTGCAGGCCAGGTCCCCTATAGGGGATGCGCAAGAAACAACCACACATGGACGTTTCTCTCCTTTTCTCCTTCCCTTCTGCTTTCTTTAAAAATAAATATATAAAATCTTAAAAAAAAAATAAAGAGACAGAGTTAGGATTTGAACAAAAGGCAGGGTGTATGCCTACCATCACAGTTTATAACAACAAAGTAAAAACTGAAACTGGGGCAATCTGCTCGCATTCCTAGCCACTATTATGCTCAATAGCCAGTCACTTTAGTGGTAGATATCCATAGGCAGTTATGGCACCAAAAACCTACATACCAAAAAATATGTATCGCCTCTCAATTCGTTTACCATGCCAAAAAAGCACACCACCCTAAACACACCTATATATCTTACTCCCCATTTTCTTTTAATTCTTGGTGACACTGCTAATCTTTCCAAATTCTTCTCATGCCCTCTGTAATCTTTCCATTGTAAATAATTCCCCGGCTTTCTTCTCTCCTATATTCTCATCCTGAACCTAAGTAAAACTAGCTATTTCCTGAATACTTCCCCTTCTAGCTTTTTAAGTAGTGACTGCTCTAGAAGGAATTTCTGAATGATCGTAGGTCCTCACTGACTTGGTATGACTGCTCTATTACTTCAAATCCTTCCTCCTTGAAAGTTTACACTTTCAGTTCTAATTTCTCAATTACTGTAATCAACAGAATCTGTAGCCCTTTCATCCACACTAGCATTTGTAGCCTACCTCTCCAATTCCTACTATCACACCAAAGTATTATCACCCATGTTCTTTTGAACATAATTCTTGGTCTCAACTCCATGACCTTCACTTGTTAATACCACTCCCTGTGGCTGCTCTCTCTCAGGCATCTTAAATTCTAGCATTTCACTACTGGACCTCTAACTTCCTTTTTCAGTTCCTTTACTCCCTGTTATTCATACTAGGGACATATCATGACATCCAGGCTCATGAATCTTTCACCACCTCCCAATTTACCAAGCCTCCTTTCTGCTTCCTGCTTCCTTTCCTACTTAGCCCAAATCCCCATTCCAGCACACAAGACTTCTCTTTCCACTTTCTCATTTCCTCATCCCTTTGATGCACCAAATCTGTCTCTACTGACAATCCATACATATTCTTTATTCCAACATACGTGAGGGTAAGTCACAATGATGCCAGCTCACCTTCTTCGTGACCCCAGATACATTAATCACTCAGAACCCTCAGTTTTCCCACCTATAAATTGAAACGCAGACCTTTTACAGGGGATCATTTAAAAATGTGTTAACGTATTTTGCTACGCATAATGCACTCCCATGTACAACACGCACCCATGTTTTTATGCACATTATACATGGGATTATCATGTGCATCCTTACTACTTCCCTCAAAAATTTGGGGGGGGAATGTGCATTATACACAGCAAAATACTGTACAATATCTTATGCCATTATATATATCCCCACTCAGAACAGTGCCCAGAACTGGAAATAGTCCATAAATGTGGCTCCCCCTTCCCTCCCCTTAATTAATTCACTCTCCATCCTATTTGTGCCTGCTTATGTAATTTCTCTCATTGCACTCTGTTATATGCATATTTCTTCCACTAGGATCACTTTCTTTAATTTTTATTTATTTACTTTTAGAGAGAGGGGAAGGAAGGGAGAGAGACATCAATTGGTTGCCTCTCATACACTCTCCAACCGGGGACCAAACCCCAAGCTAGGCACGTGCTCTAACCAGGAACTGAACAGGAGACCTCTCACTTTGCAGGATGACATCCACACTGGCCAGAATTTTTTAAAGATTTTATTTATTTATTTTTAGAGAGGGGGAAGGGAGGGAAATGCCAACGTGTGGTTACCTCTAGTGTGCCCCCCAACTTGGGACCTGTACTACAACCCAGGAATGTCCCCACGGGAAATTGAATAGGCGACCCTTTGATTTGCAGGCTGGCACTCAACCCACTGATCAGGGCTAGAAATTTTTTATTTTTAGGTTCAGTTTCTTAACAGCAGCACTGACATTTTGAGCTACATAATCCCATGTTGTAGGAGGTGGTCCTATGCACAGCAGGATGTTTAGCAGCATCCCTATTTCTATATGCCAATAGCACCCTCCAAATTGTGGTAACCAAAATGTCTCTACAGCCAAATGTCCTCTGAGAAGCAAAATGACCCTCTGGTGGGCAACCACTACATCAATGGCTATCAAACTTTTTTGACCAAAATTCACAATAAAAATAGTACTACATAAATGTATGTATACGCATATATAATAGCTGAAACAATACTTTCATGAAATAATGTCCGGTGCCCTCTGATATTCTCTTAAAAAACAGTAACTACACTGAGATCCATAAGGATAGTAACTATCTTTCTCATCTTTGCACCCATAGCACCTAGTAAATTATGTCATGCAGAAGAGGCACACAAATATTTGTTAAATTGCCCCAGGTGGTAATTTCAAGTCACTCTATAAAGTTACCACAATATAAACAAAGATTAATGTAATTCCCTACTTGTACAGTGCTCAAAATTGAACACCACTCTCTACAGCTTACAAAAAAATTTTTTTAAATAAAATAAAAAAAATCACCTCTGTCCAGAAATACTGTAGTGTATATTTCTAATCCAGGTAAGCAAAAGACGACAGCCCGTTAAAATGTAAAATGTGTATTACATATGTTTATAATACATGGCTGTACTAGGCTCTGATCTAAAATATCTAACACCTAAGACACCTTTCTTGGAAAATGTCTAAAATATAATAATCTCACCATTTGCCGATATTCCCGAATCATTTTTAGTTTGTCTTCTCCTCCTTTGTTTTCTTCTTTCTGTTCAATGCTGCTGATTATTCTCCAGGAAGCTCTTCTAGCTCCAATCACATTTTTATATGCAACGGATAGGAGGTTCCTTTCTTCAACTGTCAACTCCACATCCATACCTGCTACTTTCTTCATTGATTCCACCATTTCTGTAACAGAAAAGTAAAATGAGACCTTACAAAGTTTTTTAACATATCCCTTTCACAGTAGGTCTTTTTTCTGTTAAGCTAATGTGAAACAAAATATTAAAATTTTAACATAAAAAATCCATTGCAATCATCAAAACTAATGTGAGTGAAAAACTAAAAGTATGTACAACAAAATAAGAGCCTACAACAAGAGACTGTTGTATAGTGTCACAACCTCAAACAGTACCTAGTATAATATGGTTTGGAGCAATCTCTCATATATTTTTTTAAAGATGGGGAAGGGAGGAAGAGAGGGAAAGAAACATCAATATGTGGCTGCCTCTCACGGGACCCCCACTGGAAACCTGGCCCGCAACCTAGGCATGTGCCCTGAATGGGAATTGAACCAACGACCTTGTGTTCAATCCACTGAGCTACTGGCCTGTGAACCAAAAGGTCACTAGTTCGGTTCCCAGTCAGGGTGCATGCCTGGGTTGCAGGTTGGGTCCCCAGTGTGCAGTGCAATGCAAGGCTACCACACATTTCTCCCTCCCTTCCCCTCTATCTAAAAATAAATAAAATAAAGTCTTTAAAAAATAAAAGTAAAAATTTACAAGCTCTAAAGTGTATTTTCTTTCAAATAAATTACTTTTAAATATAGTAAATTATATTTCCCAAATAACTGTCATGGAAGGAAGGGGAATGCAGTCATATAGCAAAAGTTTTGAATGTTCCCCTCCTCCTTTTAAGGGTACTGTCCATATTCATGAATTCATTCCTGGGCAAAACTTTGATGGTTCCTACTCACTACCACTAGGTGGCGAGCAAAGAAAGGGGCCCAGATAATCTTGCAAAATCCCAAGCACAGGAATAAATAGGTAATGCAATACATGGTGAATGCAAAAAAATAGAAACAGCTCAATAAACACTAACTAAATAAACATGTTAAAGAAAACTACACTTTTAGGAAAAAACAAAATGCTGTATTACCATGTGGTCTTTGGAAAATCAATTTGGTAGTTTTCTTATACAGTTCAACACAGGAAGAACTAACTCAGCAATCCCACTCCTACGTATTACCCAAGACAGAAAACGTATCTTCACAAAGACGCTTACACATATGTTCACAGTAACTTTATTCACAATAGCCAGAAAGTGAAAACGACCCAAATGTTCATCTATATGATGAACTACTTAAGAATAAAAAATAATCTACTGATACTCAAAAGTAAAAACATCATTAACAATTGAAAAAAGACCAAAAAACACAGTATAATTCCACTTAAATCATATTATAGAAAATACACAACTATAAAAACAGAAAGCAAATTAACTGGTTAGCAGGGTATGGGGATAAAGTGAGGGGCTTGTGTGCAAAGGAGTACAACAGAAATTTGAGGAGAGGGGATAGAATTAAATTGTCAACTGTGGTGGTTACACACTTAATAAATACATTTATTAGCCCCAGCTGGTGTGGCTCAGTGGAATGAGTGCCAGCCTGACAACCAAAGGGTCACTGGTTCAATTCTCAGTCAGAGTACATGCCTGGGTTGTGGTCCAGGATCCCAGTTAGGGGCACACAAGAGGCAACCACAAATTGACATTTCACTACCTCTCTTTCTCCCTTCCTTCCCCATCTCTAAAAATAAACAAAATCTTTAAAGAAATACATTTATTAAAATTTACTAAATTACATACGTATATTTAAAAGTAGTATATTTTATCATATATAAAGTATACCTCAACAAAGCTAATT
The DNA here is from genome assembly GCA_004024845.1 of Tonatia bakeri. Lineage (NCBI taxonomy): Eukaryota > Metazoa > Chordata > Mammalia > Chiroptera > Phyllostomidae > Tonatia > Tonatia bakeri. Next base: position 34,025 of record PVIA01006734.1, read on the forward strand.
TTAAAAAGTAGTTATGAAGGTTAGGGGGTATGGTAATAAGACCATTAATTTGTAAGAGCCTGCAGGCATTCATTTAAAACATCCAATTTTTTCCCCCTGGCTGGTGTGGCTCAGTTGGTTGGAGCGTCATCCCGTAACCTAGAGGTTGCGGGTTCGATTCCCAGTCAGGGCACATGCCTGGGTTGCGGATTCGGTCCCCAGTCCGGGCGCGTACAGGAGGCAACCAATCAATGCTTCTCTTTCGCATGGATGTTTCTCTCTTCCTCTCTCTCTAAAAAGCAATGAAAAAAATGTCCTTGGGTGAGATAAAATAAAAATAAAACATCCAATTTGTTAAAACCCTAGTCACAAAAAAAGACTAAACTTAGGGGCAGTAAAGTAAAAGGGTATGCTTTCAACCCCAATTCCATATACTAGTTTATTCTCAAAAACTAACAAATCGAAACTCACTAGATATAGAGAAACTGATAGTTGCCAGATGGGAGAGTGTTTGGAGACTGGGTGAAAAGGGGGAAGGGACTAAGAAGTACAAATGCCAATTACAAAATAGTCACAAGGATGTAAAGTGCAACATAGGGAATAGTCAATAGTATTGTAATATCTACGTATGGTGCCAGGAGAATGATGGTACTAGACTTATAGGGGATCACTTTTTAAGTTTTTTAAATGTCTAACCACTATGCTGTGCACCTAAAATTAACATTGAGTGTAAATTGCAATTGAAAAATGTTTTATATTTTTTAAATTAAAACTGTAATTCACTTTTCTAAACTGTTCCCCAAAAAGCAATTATTCCCAACAAAAAAACCTAGCTACACCAAAAACATTAATTCTTTAAAACTGTATGGCTTTGTAATATTATATATGTAAAAACGATACACAAATATCTAAGACCATCGAAAAAATTAACAATGCTCCATCCCTGGGTACTGTTACAGGTCGTTTAGATTTTCTTCACAGTTTTATGCTTTGAAATTTTTGAACAATGAGCATTCAATGTTTTTACAATGTGATGGGGAAAATACATTTAAAATTACTCTGATATTCTATTCTCCTAGATTCAATTAGGTATATAATCCCCTGCATTCAGAGAGCCACAAAACAATGCCCTAAAGACTGGGGTATAACTACAAAAGCAACAGCTATTCACTTTTATTATATAACAGCTTTACTAATCTATAATTCATATATCATACAATTCACCCATTTAAAATGTACAATTCTACGGATTTTAATATAGTCACAGAACTGTGCAACAATCACCACAATCAAATTTAGAACATTTTCATCGCTTAATAAGGAATACCTCCAGCTCTTTCCAACAAGCACCAAGCCATCAGCATCTCTCAGGACAACAGGAAGACCACTAAGAGCAAGAGCAAGCCCTACCTCAAGAAGTAGAAGTATGAGCTGGGGCACCCTGCTGTTGCTAACACTAACAATGCCCCCACCCCAAGCATGGAGGCAATAAGTACAGTGCCTTGAGTGGCTGGATGTGGCTAACTTCTGGGGTTCCAAGTGTTGTATGCACAAAACAAGGATTACTGGTGCATCCGCAACAAACTGGTGCTCACCAAGACAAGACCCTAGTCAAGAATTGCATCATGCTCACTAACAACCTCTCAGTCTCACTACGCACTGCCACTGAGCTTCACAAAAGGGACCATGCTGACTCCTGAAGAACAAAGAGATTTTAAACAAAACAAAAACAAAAACAAAAAATTTTTTTAACCCTAACTGGTGTGGCTCAGTGGACTGAGAGCCAGCCTGTGAACCAAAGGGTCACTGGTCCAATTCCCAGTCAGGGCGCATGTCTGCCCCCAGTTGGGGGCATTGGAGAGGTAACCACACAATGAAGTTTCTTTCCCTCTCTCTCTTTCTCCTTCCCATCCCCTCTCTCTAAAAATAAATAAATAAAATCTAAAACAAAACAAAACAAAAACAAAAAAACTTCCCAGAAGAAACATGAAAGGGAAAAGAATGCCAAAATCAGCAGGACAACCTTCCTGTATGCATTGCTTCAAGACCAGACCAATGTGGCTGAACATATGGTTATGTGCTAGAAGGCAAGGAGCTGGAATTCTGAGAAAAATCAAGGCCCAGGAAGGCAAGCAAATAAAAAATAAATCCCTCTCCATCTTAGCTCATGTAATAAAGGTGTTTATTGAAGCAAGCGAGGGAGGGAGGAAGGAAGTTGATGCCCATTAAGAGTCACTCCCTAGTTACCCCCAATTCCCTCAGCCATACAACACCACCAAATTACTTTCTGTCTCTATGGATTTACCCACTCTACACATTTCACATAAACTGAACCACATAATATTCCTGTCACAATATTGTCTCTTGTGACTGGCTTCTTTTACCTAGCGTGTTTGAAGTTTCATTCATAATGCAGCACCTGTCAACACACACTATATGGATATACTACATTTTACTTATCCATTCATCACTTAATGGACATTTGAATGAATTTCCAATATTTTTTGGCTATTACAAATAATGCTGCTATGAACACTGACATAAATATGCTTTTGAGTCTCCTGAACAAATAAATACACCTAGAACTGGAACTACAGGATCATATGGTAACTTTCTGAGGAATTGCCAAACTCTTTTTAACAGGGACTGCATCATTTTTACATTACCACCATCAATCTAAAGAGCATTCCAATTTCCCCATATTCAATCAACACTTAAGTTTCCATTTTTTAAGTCATTCAAGTGGGTGTGAATCAGTAGCTCATGATCCTGATTTGCATTTCCTTGATGGTTAATGATGGTAAGCATCTTTTCAAGTTTTTATTGGCCATTTGTGTATTTCTCTGGATAATATTCACATGCTTTACCAATTTTTAAATTGAATTATTTGCCTTCTCATTACTGGAGTTGTAGGAATTATTTACTTTTAAACCCCGAACTCCTCACCCCTCATCTTCAGGAATTTCTCCATTCCTGAAGGTAGTATATTAAGGAACAGTAGCATGAGTCAGGAGAAGGCCTTCCTTCTACTCCTAAAAGTTCTATCATCAGTAATTTGTACCAATGACTATAACGAAGCTATGATAACACTGGCATTGCCCTTATCCTTGTAACACCAGCAACATAATCTGAACTACAGCACACCCCAAAGAGTTGATTTAGGCAAAAATCTAAACTGACCACATTCTCAAAACCTCTATTAGAAAAGGATTAATGCCAATTATACTCACATGAATTTCACAACTCAACTAGTATTTCATGAAATGATCATAGTAGCAACTACATTTCATAATTTCTTTATTTTGATTATGCTGTTACAGTTGTCCCATTTTCCCCCTTCACTCCCCTCCACCCTGCCCACCCCCATTCCGCCCTTTAGTCAATGTGTCATAAGTTCTTTAGTGTCTACATTTCCCATACTATCCTTACCCTCCCCCTGTCTATTTTCTACCTACTGTCTATGCTACTCATTCTCTCTATCTTTTTCTGCCTCTCTCCTCCTCCCACTTCCCTGTTGCTAACCTTCCATTTGATGACTTTTTTTTTTACTGTTCATATTTTTAATCTTCTTTTTCTTAGGTAAGTCCCTTTAATATTTCATGTAATAAGGGCTTGGTGATGATGAACTCCTTTAACTTGGCCTTGTCTGAGAAGCACTTTATCTGCCCTTCCATTCTAAATGAAAGCTTTGCTGGATAGAGCAATCTGGGATGTAGGTCCTTGCCTTTCATGACTTGGAATACTTCTTGCCAGCCCCTTCTTGCCTGTAAGGTGTCTTTTGAGAAATCAGCTGACAGCCTGATGGGAACTCCTTTGTAGGTAACTGTCTCCTTTTCTCTTACTGCTTCTAGGATTCTCTCCTTCATTTTAATCTTGGGTAATGTAATTATGATGTGCCTTGGCGTGTTCCTCCTTGGGTCCAACCTCTTTGGGACTCTGAGCTTCCTGGACTTTCTGGAAGTCTATTTCCCTTGCCAGATTGGGGAAGTTCTCCTTTATTATCTGTTTAAATAAGTTCTCAATGTGTTGCTCTTCCTCTTCCCCTTCTGGTACGCCTATAATTCGGATGTTGGAACGTTTAAAGGTGTCCTGGAGGTCCCTAAGCCTCTCCTCAGTTTTTTGAATTCTTGTTTCTTCATTCTTTTGTTTGGTTGTTCCTTTCTTCCTTCTGGTCCACTCCATTGATTTGAGTCCCAGTTTTCTTCCCCTCACTATTGGTTCCCTGTGCACTTTCCTTCATTTATCTTATCGTAGCCTGCATTTGTTCATCTAATTTATTACCAAAGTCAACCAATTCTGTGAGCATCCTGATCACCAGTGCTTTGAACTGTGCATCTGATAGGTTAGCTATCTCTCAGTCACTTAAAAAAAATTGGCTCTGGGGCTTTTAATTGTTTGAGACATCTTTTTTATTTTTTATTTTCCTTTGATCTGTTGCAGCTGGGTTGTGACGTTGTATGTGGGGGCGGGGTCTGAGAGGGAACAATGGCGCCTGTCCGCTCTCTCCAGGACCTCAATCCCCCTTGCCGCCTGCCACAAGAAAACTGGGCCCCCCGGGTGGGTGGGCTTGTGTACTTGCTCGGACTCTGTGTGGGTTTCCCAGAGAAGTCTCCTGTGAGGCTGAAGCTCCCGGTCTCAACTCCCACAGGTGTTTTCAGTCGGTGCTCTTAGGCTTTGTTTCCTGGCGCTGGGTCCCTGGGCCGCACGGTTTGTGTCGCTGCCTGTTTTCACTTAGTTTGCGCACGAATGTGTGGCTGCGAACAGCAAGCTGCCTTGCGCCCCTCACTGGGTCTACTCGTTGCCTCCTGTGCCCAGGGTCTGCCACCAGTCAGCTACTTCCTGCGCCCTGCACGCCCGTGTCTGCCAGCCAGCACTTTGTCCTGCTGGGACCCCTCGACCCCTCTCTGTAAGCCTCCGACTCCGCCCCTCCTTACCGGTCTGGATGTATGGTAGTCCGACTTCCGTTCAGTTCATTTCTCTCTGTTCTGGTTGTTTTTTGTTGTCCTTAGTTTTGGTTGCACGGGGAGGCACAGTGCGACTCTACCTATGCCTCCATCTTGGCCGTATTCCTGCATTTCATAAATTGATTTCAAGAATTTCTGAGATGGAAAAAACTGCCAAACCTATTGACAGCAAGTGTGTTCATAACTTATGAACAAGTGAACTGCAAATCATGGTCAAACCACTATTTGTGGATGAACAGGAAATTAGGTACATTAAGTCTGGGCTGTGTAGTAGCTGACAAAATTAATGTGTCTCAGCCCTAGCTGGGTAGCTCAATTGGTTGGAGTGTCCTCCCGATACGCCCAGGTTGCAGGTTCAATCCCCAGTCGGGGAAAATACAAGGATTAACCAATGAATGCATAAATAAGTGGAACAAATCAATGCTTCCCTCTCTCTCTCTAAAATCTATAAATAAAATTAAAACTTTAAAAAAAGAATTATCATGCCCCCCTGGCTGGTAGTGGCTCAGAGGACTGAGTGCTGTCCTGCAAACCAAAAGATTGCCAGTTCGATTCCCAGTCACGGCACATGCCTGGGTTGCAGGCCATGTCCCCCAGCAACCGCACATTGATGTTTCTCTCTCTCTCCCCCTCGCTCCCCTCTCTAAAAATAAATAAATAAAATCTTAAAAAAAAAAAAAGAAAAAAAGAACGGGATTCCAGTCTTTAAAAAAAAAAGTCTTAAAAAATATCATTAAAAAATTAAAAAAAAAAAAAAGATGGCTACTATAAAATAGAAAACATGTTGGCGAGGATGTGGAGAAAATGGATTCTGTGCCCTGTTGATGGGCATGCAAAATGGGACAGATGCTGTGTAAAAACCAGTATTACCATATGACCCAGCAATATACTCTTCTAAGGGAGGGAGGGAGGACTTTTTGAGGAACTGCCAAACTTTTTAACAGGGGCTACACCATTTCTACATTACCACCAACAATCTAGGAGGATTCCAATTTCCCCATAACCTCACCAACACTTGTTAAGTTTCCTTTGTACACTCATGTTCATAGCAGCATTATTCATGATAGCTAAAAGGTGGAAACAATCTAAGTGTCCACCAATGGATAGATGTGTAAGGAAGACACAAACACACAATGGAATATTACTGAGCCTTAAAAAGGAGAAAATTCTGCAATATGCTACAATATGAAGTACCCTTGAATACATTATACTAAGTGAAAGAAGATAGTCACAAAAGACAAAATACTTTACAATTTCACTTACATGAGGTATTTAAATTAGCTAAAATCATAAAGACAGAAATTATAATGGTACTTGCCAGGGGATGAGGAGAGAAGAGAATGGAGAGTTGTTTTATGGGTGTAGCTTCAGATTTACAAGATGAAAAAAGTTATGGAGATAAGATAGTGGTGACGGCTGCACAGAAATGTGAATGCATTTAATACCACTAAACTATACACTTACAAATGGTTAAGATGGTAAATTATGTGTATTGTAATGTAATTTTTAAAAAGCTCTGATGTACTACGTAGCTCTGAAGTTCCCCTTCTCAGTGAAAAATAATCCAGATGACAGACATAATGACAATGGAATCTTCAGTTGACTGGAGACTACTGAAAAGAAACTCCTTCAAAGACCCAACATGAGAAGAAACTTAAGACAATAAATTTATTTCTGGCTTGCATGAAAGCAAGTGTCCCAAATCACCATGTCAATGGAAAGAATGCAAAATTATCTTAGGGGTAACACAACACTATCATGGGAAAAAGTCAGGGGGGAGAAAGCAAGGGTACTTTGCAAATCGCGAAACTCTGTAAAATTCACCTTGTAATTGTAAAATTCACTTCAGTAAAGATATCTACAGTGTCACCAATACTAGTTTTTTTTTTTTTAATTTACAAACACTTGAAAAATCTCTAGACAAATTATTAGTTATCAGGCATGGATGCTTGAAACTGGCAGTTTGGAATCTATCAGAATGTATTTTATATGCATACATCTGAACTGACATATAGAGAAGTCTTTACTCCCTGAGATAAATGAAATACTATTAAAGGAGAATACTTCTTCGAAAGAGGAAGATCTGTAAAATTAAAAATGGCAGAATAAAAACTATGCTTTTCAATAAAATGCCGCCATCTTTCTTTCACATTTAGTTTTATCACTTGATGATTATTACCTCATAAACATTTCACAAAATAACTAGAAGGATAAATACAATAAAGAGAAAAGATTCACCATCACAGAGAGCCATTCTGCACTGAAAGAGAACAGTGAGGATAAGAGAACATATTGAAGCCATTTTCCTAGGTGCTGAGGAAAATACTATTTTATCCTTTGATGATAAAGCCAAGATAAAATTAGGAGGGGAGTGTCAATAGTTTAGACTTTGGGAATGTTGTAATTTTATGATTATCAGAAAAACTGTTAATACTGAGAGTTAGGATCCCTGTATAAAGATGAATGACTCTTGGCATGCCCTCCACTTGTATCTTCTTTTGAAGTGATTTACCTTTCCCTAAACTTTAAGGGTCTCCAGAAAACTTGCAACCAGGGGGACAACAGGCAGCAGTAGCTCATCCCAGGCTAACCCCCTCAATCTGTCTCCAAAGCCTCCTTTCCTCTGACTTCCCAGGGAGCTGACATCAGCCCTGCTTTGGCTCACTTCTCTCCTATAACGTTTCTAGAAAGCCAAAGCGGTCCCACCTAGTCTCTAGAATGATGTTGCTTCTATACTCAAAATAAAGATAAGATGAATGGCTCTTGCATGCTACGTAGTAAAAATGTGTGTGTCTTCTGGGTTAAAAAGGAAAAAAGAGAAGTACAACAGCAAACGAAACCCCGATGTCTGCATTTGGGGGATGAAGGATGGGGGAGGGGTCCCAATTTAAAAAAAAAAACAAAACAGAAACCCAGACCTGTGCGCCAGCAACAGTACTCGGAGAATAGCTATATCAAAGACCAAAGAGAGAACAAGCAGACCTGAGATAAAAGAGCTCAGGATGAACAAAGAACTTAAAATGATAAACGTCTCCCTTAAAATCTGAATACTTAGTTTTCAAGAGATGTAGTTTAGACATTAACAACTGAAAAGGATCTCTGCCAGAAAATTAAGTATGCACAGAAGGCAAAAGTGTTATGATTCATTCATATTCTAAAGCATGCCATGAAAGCAAAATGTCCTTCATATGGCATGCACATATTTAACATACCAGAAAATTATTTTATTCATCTTTAGAGAAGCTTGTCATTTTGAAACAACTCTACCTCCCTTAAGAGTATGAGAAGCAGAGAAGCCTGGATATAATCTACTTAGCATCTCAAAACTGAAAGCACAAAAGAGACAGTAAACATTTTTCAAACCTTTTCTAAATAATACAGTCATGGCCCTGGCTAGTGTGGCTCAATGGATTGCATGCAGCCCTGCAAACCAAAGCGTCACTGGTTTGATTCCCAGTCAGGGCACATGCCTGGGTTTCGTGTCAGGTCCCCAGTGGAGGGGGTACGTGAGAAGCAACCACACATTGATGTTTCTCTCCCTCTCTTTCTCCCCCACTTCCCCTCTCTAAAAATAAATAAAATCTTTTAAAAAGGATCAATAGTCATGAACTGTGATTGGTAACTATGCCCAAAGGATAGAGAAAGTGGGCACAGAAACCATGTAACCACCCAAATCTCAGAGGGTTGACACAACTAAGGTTTCTTTTTCACTCAAATGTCTAAGTGAGGGTCTTCCATCATGGAGTCGTACCTTTTGATATTTGAAGCTTCCGTTGTCAAAAATGCAAGAAGAAAAAAGCCTTAGCTGGATAGTTCAGTTTGTTAAAGCATCATCCCATATGACAAGGTTGTGGGTTTAATACCCAGTCAGGACACATATAAAAATCAACCAATGAATACCTAAGTGTTTCTCTTTCTCTCTAAAATCTTTTTTTTTTTTTTAAAGAAAAACCAAAAAAATTAAAATCTCTTTAAAAAAGCAAGGGAAGAAACATAAGAATCAAGAATGGGTTTTTCACTGCCTCTACAGTTACACCCACACAACAGTGGGCAAAAATAGGTTTACCTGTTTGTTAAATTACCAGTCATCATTACCTGTAAGATAAAAGTTACTAAGGATACAAAATAGTAAGATCAATAACACCATACAATAATTAAATAAAAGAATAAACTTTTGTGTGCTCACTGTAAACCTACTTTTGCCAATCCCTGTTTAATTTCTGCTCACATTTCACTAGCCCAGAGACAACCCTGATGCCTAAATAGAAGTTCTTGGGTGGAAAATGGCAAGAACACTATAGTGTCTCAACATATTAAACACACACACACACACACACACACACACACACAACCACTTTAAAAAAAGGACTGTCAAGTGAAATAAGACATTACTTAAAAAAGTAGAGATACACATAGAAACTATGGTCAAATAATGCATACCACAAATTTTGTCTATGGTTAATGGCATCGAAGCAACAACTTAAAATGTCCCAAGTTAAATTGCTTTTATTGTATTTGATTAAAAAGTATGGAAGGTGGTTTTTTTTTGGGGGGGGAGGGGGGATTCCAAGATACCACCCTGGCTGGGTGGGTAGCTTAGTTGGTTAGAGTATCATCCCCATACCCTAAGGTTTCAGGTTCCATCCCCGGTCAAGGCACATACAAGAATCAACCAGTGAACACATTAAGTGAAACAACAAACTGGTGTGTGTGTGTGTGTGTGTGTGTGTCTCTCTCTCTCTCTCTCTCTCTCTCTAATCAATGAATAAAAATTTTAAAGCCCTATCCGGTGTGGCTCAATTGGTTGGAGTGTCCTCCTGTGAATCAAAAGATCACAGGTTCAATTTCCTGGTCAGGCACAGGCCCAGGTTGAGGGTTTGTCCCCGTCACAGTGTATCCCCAGTCAGGGTACGTAGTAGTACGTACGTAGTAGTACAGACAACGAATCAATGTTTCTCTCCTTCTCTCCCCTCTCCCTCCCCTTCAATAAAATCAGTAAGCATGTCCTCCAGCGAGTATAAAAAAAAAATTTCCAAGGTACTAAATCTAAGAAGAATTTATACCATACAGATGTTGACTTAGAATAGTCAAAAAATGTTTGACTAGATTTACACAAGAGAAGCAGTCTTCACATGGATACTTCTTACCTCATGAAACCATTAAAGGGTATTTCTTTCTCTCTTTTTTTTTTTAAGATTTTTTTTTTATTTCTTTATTTTTAGAGAGATGCGGAGGAAGAAAGAGAGGAAGAGAAACATCAATGCCTTTCACATCCCCCACTAGGGACCTGGCCTGCAACCAAGGCATGTGCCCTGACTGGGAATTGAACCAGCAACCCTTTGGTTCGCAGCCCATGCTCAATCGACTGAGCTACACCAGCCAGGGCAAGGGCACTTCAGAGAAAGTTCTGTATGTCAATGTCCAGATGTTATGTTGCTTTCAATGGACCTGCTGAACTTAACCTCCAAGGAATGAGTGAAATTACCAGCTAAACAAATTTGGAAAATCACTAAACACTGACAAATCACAAACAACTCAGTGACAATCAACATTCAGATTTCTAAGGAAGTTCAAAATATCTTGGTAGTAAAGACTCTGTTGTTAACATTTAGGAATATATAGATAGCAATTAAATTACTTTTTAAGAAAAATACTTTATCACACTAACAAATACTCTACTGGAAATATCACTTTTGTACCATAAAGCATGGAAAAGAAACTTGACTTGAAAAATTTTAAGGGCAAATATTATCAGTTAACCATAAAAGAAATTCAGTTAAGCGTAGGCAGTCTTGAGCAGCCACTTCCAAATCTTTGAAATCATTTTTCTCCTCCCCTGTGCCCACAGCACCCTTTCCTGGCAGCACTCTCATTCCCGCTACTCTTGTGTTCCTACCTTAGGGGAAACAACTATTTCCTCTAAGTCAAAGCTTCCTGGCAGCATTGCTTCCAGCCCTACCCAGCAAAAAAAGAACAGAAATTCAGTTAAGATCCCTATGGAACATGATTTCTGACAAAGCTACACCCTAATGAATCCATCAGTTTAAGCTGGTTACAAAACATTCTCAGCTAAACTGACTTGTCTTGGTGGTTAAACATTAAATCCCTGATAAATATAACAATTTTAGTTTTATCATACACAATTCAGCTGTTTTAAGTCTGCTCAAAGTTTGTGATAACATCATCACTTCAAAAGGCTATATGCACTTTTGTGGGTATGCTTCCAAATCTCTTAAGAGCTCTATGGGAAGCTAAAACAAGATTTTTACATTACTCAAAATTCTAATTCAACTATTAAATTATTTACTTTAATTCCAATAGTAACTACCGTGGAAAGGATCTAGGGATGCAATAAAAACCTGAGATTTGCAGCTCTAAGAGAAATACATCACTTCCATTTTTATGGAAATAAAATGCCGTAGCAGTAATCACCAGCTACTTTTAGGTAAAATCAGCAAAATGTTATAATACATTATTTTAAGAGTTACGTTAAAAACAAAGTTATAAGGAAATAATTTGAAGTAAACAGTTTGGCAAGATTGGAAGCCACTCCTGGGATTTTTTAAGCAAAGTTTTTAATGGCTTACAGTGAACAAGATTAATAAACTGACATCTAAGTACATTTTGTGTTGAGTACTATGAAAGAAACAAAACAGAATGCTGAAATAAGAGAGGTCTGGGAAGCCTCTCTAAAGGGCTTCTTTTCTATTCTGTAACACTTTTGCTAGTCTTGTCTATCTACCTAACATTTGTACTATTCTTAGACCAAGAGACACACACACTTTGGGAAACATAGCATAGTAGAAAAACACAAGCTTTATAAGCCAAAAATATTCAGATGAGATTTTCATCCCAGCTTATGTGTTTAATTACACGCTATTTGATCTGTATTGCTTAAACTTCATGAGCTTGTTTCCTCACAACTTGGGAGATACCTCTCACTCAGTTATGAAAGTTCAAATGAGATTGTATAGTAAATTCTCTGGCATATAATAGGAAGTCAGTAACGTGTTAAAAGCATCTCTTTCCTTGACTATCTTTGAAGATTAAAAACACACGCACACAGAAATTCAAAAAGATGTAGGACAGTTTTCCCTCACAGCTACAGCCCATAATGCCCTCAGTTCTCCTCTAAAATTCCTGTATCACAGAATTTGGTACGGATAATTCTTATTTTAAGCCACAGTTCTCTTTGATTAAGTCTTCAAACTCCTCTGTAGTAGCTATTATCATAAATTATCATTCAGAAAGGGAAACTCATTCCCAAAACATACTAAATACCTGTTGATTAAAAAGTCCAAGAATGGACTTGTAAGAGAAATCCTTAGGAATGTTTCTGAAGATGAATGAATTCCTAAACTTATCATCTCATCAAAACAGAATATAAAAATACACAGGCAGATAGATACAAGGAAAAGTGACAGAAGTCAACAAGCTACAGAAACACTAAGAAATCAATGAGGGCCTTGGCTGATGTGGCTCAATGGATTGAGCACGAACCGTAAGGTCCCTATAGTTCGATTCTCAGTCAGGGCACATGCCTGGGTTGCAGGCTAGGTTCCCAGTTAGGGGGTGTACGAGAGGCAACCACACATTGGTATTTCCACTCCCTCTCTCTCCTTCCCTTCCCCTCTCTCTAAAAATAAATAAATAAACTAAAAAAAAAAACCACCCCAACAGCAACACAAGAGTGGGAAAAAGTATACACATTTTAACTGGTTTAAAATTTTTAAATACCTGAGTCTTTGCAGCTAAAAGTTACCTACTATAACATTCCTAAGCTGGTGGTACTATAAAAGAGAACAATGGGAGCACACAAGCCAAACCTTTAGGTTCACTTACTTTGACCAGAAATATTCCACTTCTCAGAATCTCTCTTAAGCAACCCAAATTGCAGAAAATTATACTTTGGATGTAAGTTTCACTGCAGTATTACTACAAATATTCTAGCCAACAACTTTTATAGTTTAATATGTTATACAGCCAATAAAAATATTTACAGTCCATGATCAGAAAAAAGTCCATAATAGCAAACTAAGCAAAATCAGATAAAGATGTATATAAAACAACAAAATAGTAAGACAAAAAACTTTTGCACAGAAAATACCAGGTACTGGAAGTTTTCTTCCCACCTTTGACTCCTCAAATTTTCCATGACTATATACAATGTATATATACAATGTATTTATGTTGAAAATACAAAAGATGTGCAGCACTGAATACTAGAGCTGGAAAATATCCAAGCTGCTCAAGCCATATTTTAATGCAATTTAACCTCAGCTATTCTTAGTAATGCTTGTCCTCCTAAATTCTTCTGTGCTTTACAAGTGTCACTAAATTTTAAAAATCAGTTTCAGATTTTTTAAGCTTAAAAACCTGAATAATGTCAAACAGAAATAAAAGAAGTAAATTTTAATACTTTAAATCACATCTTGTTTAGTGAAGTAAGCCAACCTGGTCTACCCAGACTTAACCTCAACCTCTAAAGAAAGAACAAACCAGATCCCTTCCACCATGAGGGGAACACAACAAAAAGGCACCATCTATTATCCAGGAAGTGGACCCTAACCAACCACCACACCAAATCTGCTGGCACCGTGATCTTGAACTTCCAGCTTCCTGAACTGTGAGAAATTAAATTTCTGTTGTTTATAAGCTACCCAGTCTGTGATATTTTGTTAGGGCAATCTGAATGGACTAAGACCAAGTCCTTATACACTGTAAAAATGCAAACTGTTTTAGAAAAATTGCTCCTCAAAAATGTAAACAGAGTTACCATATCCAATCTCATGTACAATACCTAAGAGGAATGAAACCCACCCACTCACCCACACAGTCTCCTACTCTGTCTTCAAAATCATGCAGAAGTGACGAAATAGACCACTAGAACAGAATACTGTTAATGTTCCAAAATTTTTAGCTTTTAGCCTGGCTGGTGTAGCTCAGTGGATTGAGTGCGGGCTGTGAACCAAAGCATCGCAGGTTCATTCCCCAGTCAGGGCACATGCCTGGGTTGCAGGTCATGGCCCCCAGCAACCGCACATTGATGTTTCTCTCTCTCCCTCTCAAAAAATAAATAAATAAATAAGTAAATAAGTAAATAAATAAATAAATAAATTTTAGCTTTTAGAAATGGAGAAAATTAAACTGGGAAACCATTTAATGCAGTGTGATAAACAAGAATAAAAGGTGAAGATAAAAATGACTAAAGAAAGATTGACATAAGGATTCTGAAATGAGAAAAGGTAAAGGTCAAGGAAGTTGTAAGATGCAGCAGGTTCTACAGTTCTGAGTGCAGAAAGGTATCATCCCCATGAGTGTCAAAATGGGGGAACAGGAGGGAAATTCCCCTTCATCAAAACTAAGATTTCTCCTTAGAACTTAAGAAGATACTCTGTCAGGCAGCCAAATGTGTTTAGCTATAGTACAGAGGAAATAAGTTGTAAGTAAGAGGTGGGGGTGGGGGTGGGGAGGGAGTGACCTAAGACACTGATGTAAGGGGGGGGGGGCTCAAAGTCTAAATCTCTTTTCATAGTTTTTGTAGAATTAGGAAAAAAAAACAAAATATCTGAAAATTTTGCTTTGGAACACAACAGGGAAAAAAAGGAACAGAAATAACCCTTATACAGTACAGGAGAAGAATTAATACTATTTATTCTATGTTATTTATTTTACTTATTTCTCGAAGTCTTTGAACAGCTAAGAAACCCCAATCAATACTTCAGCGCTTTTACAGTAGTGCATTTAAAAGTTCTAGAGAAAAAATGCTCACTCCACACAGAAAAATATTGTTATATTTTGAAAAAATCTATAAAAACAAAATCACAGCTGTTATACGTGATATTTTCTAGTCAGAGTATACAATGTTTTGAAATTTCCATAGTAATCCTGTAAGTTTTTACTAATTTAGAATTTATTTTGATCAAATAAAATCACACAAATTCTTTTTTTTTTTAAAGATTTTATTTATTTATTTTTAGAGAGGGAAGGGAGAGGGAGAAACATCAATGTGCGGTTGCTGGGGGACATGGCCTGCAACCTAGGCATGTGCCCTGACTGGGAATCGAACCTGCGATGCCTGGTTCGCAGCCCGCGCTCACTCCAGAGCTACGCCAGCCAGGGCAAATCACACAAATTCTTAAATAGGACACTTAACATTCTACAACACAAAAGTGCTCACCACCACCATTTCAAGGTCCTAGAAAATCCTTAAAAGACTAACCACCATAGATTAAGTAGTATTAATTGGTATCTTCCTATTAATCAGAACTCACTGTCTGGAGCTTACGCTAAACCTTTAGAATCACATTCCACAAAATCGGTTACTGTACAGGTAATTCCCTGTTTTTTTTTGTTTTTTTTTTAAGTTCACGTTAACATTTCCCCTTTTTATTTTTTAATCCTCACTCAAGGACATGTTTATTGATTTTAGAGAAAGAAGAAATGTAGGGAAGGGAAGAGAAACACCCAGTATGCACCCCAACTGAGGACTGAACCTAGAACCCAGGTATGTGCACCCAGACCAGGGATTCAAACCACAACCTTTTAGTGAAAAGGATGACCTTCCAACTCAATCACCTGGGCAAGGCAACACCACTTCACTTTTAAGGAAGACTTACATTAAGCTCTCGCTAGTGTGGCTCAGTGAATTGAGCACAGGCCTGGGAATTGAAAGGCTGCTGGTTTGATTCCCAGTCAAGGGCACTTGCCTCAGCTGTGGATCACGTCCCCAGTTGGGGGGCACGCAAGAGGCAACAAATCAATGCATCTCTCACACATTTATGTTTCTCTCCCTCTTTCTCCCTTCCCCTTTCTCTAAAGGTAAATAAAAATCTTTTTAAAAAATCTCATAATGTAAGAAAGACTTACATTATTAGTACCTATCTTCACTAAATGAAAAAAATCCAAGGGGATTTTCACTTTTAGGAAAAAAGTGAAAAGCAAAATGAACACTCAGTACTTGCCATTAGCGAGGCAATACACACCCAGAGCTGGGAGAATGTCACAGATAAGCTCTTTATTGTGACCTACACTCAGCATCAAACCACCATTAAGCTTTGAACCATTTTAACCGTGTCTATGAACATTCTCCACTTATTTTGTACATTCCTTAGCAAAATGTGTCCAAAGGTAACTGCTTCTTCACTTTAAACCACAAGTAGCAAACACAAGGCCTGTGGGTCAATTCCAGCCCTCCACCTTGTTTTATCCAGCCTGGCACCTTGTTTCTACCTGGCGGCAGTGCTGAGCTCTCACTTAACTGTTATACAGTCCTAAAATTATATTTGGCCCTTTGAAGGCAACCATGAAGCTGATGAGACCCTCCGGGTAAAAATGAGTTTGACACCCCTGTTTTAAGCCATTTCAGCTTATGAAAGGTTTCATAGGAATACTTCTTTCAATTGAGGGGGGAGTCTGTACAGGTGTACTATCACTGTTTTCTTAGTAATCTGGGACTGCTAACATGCAAATATTTTAGCACTGATTTACTTGAGCATTTTCATACTATGGAACCTTTCACCCCAAATCTATAAACAGGTGTTACTGTCTCTTGAATATTAACCTGGAATTAATATCAGAAGAATTACGTATCAGCTCAACATGGCCAAAGTATGCATTATACTGCTTGGAAACAAATTTAAACAACCTCCACTTTCTGGATGTGCAAATTCCTAGTATAAGATTAAGAATTTTATTTTGAAAATTATCCATATTTACATAAGCATAGACTAAACTCATGAGAGTATACTTGCTAAGAAAAACTCAAGAAAAGGTAGGTTATCTTTTAATCTGAGCACAATAAATCAATAGCAAAGACATTTACACTTCATTATTCACATTGAAAGGGAATTTCTCACCAGTAATAATGCTACCTGTCAAATATTATTCTTTGCAGTTTACAAAACTTCCCAATTTCATGACAACCCTGTAAATGAGCAGGCAAAGCAAGCATCATTGATACCCATTCTACAAACAAGAAATTCAGTGAATTTCAAGGCCTTTGCATCTTACAAAATGTGAGTCAGTTACTTTTATAGTGTAATGTATCTTTGATGTTATATATATAAACAAAAAGTTAAAACTTTCATATTGCTTCAACTAGAGAAAATCATGACCTCATTACAAATCAATCCTACCAATGACACATCTGCCCAGCTACTGTAATGGAGCATTGGAAGAAGGGTAATAGAGATTAAATTTAAAAAACGATAGACCAGGATCATGATCATTTGTTTTCTAAACTACAAAGGATTTCGTGGTCTAAAAAGAACAGTCATAACAAAGTGTGGCTGAGAGTGTAAAAATGCTTTTGGGGAAAAAGTTCTGAGCTTAGGATAGGCACTAAAGACCTAAGTATTTTTTGTTGTTTCTTTAAAATTTTTATTTGTTGATTTGAGAAATAGAAACATCTATTTGTTGTTCCACTTATTAATGCATTCATTGTCTGACTGTTGCATGTGCCCTGAAAGGATCAAAACCACACCTTGGTTTATGGGGACAAAATGCTCTTACCAGCTGAGCTGCCCTGCCAGGGCTAAATCGAGTATTTTTAAACACAGATCTGTTCAAGGTAGACATACATAAAACCAACATACTTGGCTTTGACAGTATCACTCACGACTACTTCATATGCCAGCAAGTTCTATTTTCAGCAAACTACCATACCCTTGGCTTTTCCAGCTCCCACTTGGAGGACTAGGAGGAGGAAACTTTGCCTCTAATTGGTCCTAAGTTCTGCCCAATGTTGACTTCATTTAAGAAAGAAAGCCAATTTGAGAACTTAGATGTAAGATATCTCTGTGGTAGAGGGATGGACAAAGCTTAAGAAACTTTTATCATGAATCTCTAAACAAGACAACTAGTAGTAACAAATGCCTTAAAATAAGTTGACTACAGAGGCAAGCTTGCAGCTCAGGACAATCCCAGTTTATACACAGCACTATTTTAAGTTGGTACCCCTTCACTTCAAGGTACCCAGATTTGGATGACAAATTATGACCCTTTTATTTAGGGCTCTTGTTATTATTGGGTTGGCTAAAAAGTCCATTTGTTTTTTTCCATAAGATGGATCTAATAGCACTTAGTTGTCTTTAACGTGTTCATCTGAAACAACTGTTAGATTATATTGTGACAACTGTCATACCAGCATACATTTTAAAAAAACTTATCAAAACCGGTGAATTGTTGTGTAGCCATTTTAATTTTGAAGATCAAAGAATATACACAACATTTTCAATATATTATGCTTTATTATTTCAAGAAAGGTAAAAACGCATCTGAAACATAAAAAAAGACACGCAGTATGTGAAGAAGGTGCTGTGACTGATGGAACGTGTCAAGAGTGGTTTGCGAAGTTTGGTACTGGAGATTTCTCAATGGATGATGCTCCAGTCAGATAGACCAGTTGAAGTTGATAATGATCAAATCGAGACATAACTGAGATCAATCCAGCATATATCACATGGGAGACAGCCAACATACTCCAAATATCCAAATCAACAAAATTATTGGTGAAAATGAAAAACGTGTGTTACTTTATGGGGAAAAAAAACAGATTTTTACAATACAATTTAGTAAATTTAAATGAGCTTCTGAAATTGTTTTAGGAATGTGACTGGCATGAATATTTAGTTAATGAGTTCAAACCAAAGTTATGTTGGTTTGTTGCTCTTGGAAATCAGTATTTAACTGTATCAAACTGCTAACTGACCATTTCAAAAACAGTAAACAGTCCTGACTGTAAGTTGGTTAGAGCATCATCCAGATACACCAAGGCTGTGGGTTTGGTCCCTGGTCAGGGCACATACAAGAACCAACCAATGAACACATAAAAAGTGGAGCCAACAGATGTGTCTCTCTCAAACCAATAAATTTTAAATTTTTTTAAAGATTTTGTATTTATTTTTAGCGAGAGCGAAAAGGACAGAGAAAGTGAGGGAGTGCAACATCAATATGTGAGAGAAACAACACATGCAGAAGAACCAATCGATTGGTTGCCTTTAGCACGCCCCCAACAAGGAGCCTGGCCCAAACCCCAGACATGTGCCCTGAACAGGAATCTAACCAGCAGTGACCTTTAGGTTTTGCAGGACAATGCCCAACCCACTGAACTACACCAGTCAGGGCTAAATTAAATTAAAAAAACAAAAAACAAAAAAAAAAAACCACAGTAAACTATTTTCTGTTGCTGTTCCTCACAAACCCTGAATGGAATCTGTTTGACAACTATCTAGGCTACTGCTTAGAACATTTGTGAATCATTCACCAACCTTTCTCTCCCTTCTAAGTTTTCCATTTACATCTGTAACTTAAGAGCAAAATCCATTAAGACAAAGATGAGGGGGGAAATGTTTCAAAAGCACTTTACAGAAATGCATGGCCTTAGCTATATCCCAATTCAGACACTGTGATAAACCAAGGAAACTGTATGCAAGCAAACATTCTGAAATTACCTAAAATCCTCATTCCAAGTTCACTGTGCCTTGAGATGGTTTTTTTTTAATTATGAAGATATTTTATCTATTGCCCTGGCTGGCATAGCTCAGTGGATTGAGCGCGGGCTGCGAACCAAAGCATCGCAGGTTCGATTCCCAGTCAGGGCACATGCCTGGGTTGCAGGCCATGGCCCCCAGCAACCGCACATTGATGTTTCTCTCTCTCTCTCTCTCTCTCTCTCTCCCCCTACCTCTCTCTCTCTCTCTCTCTCTCTCCCTTCCCTCTCTGAAAAATAAATAAATAAAATCTTAAAAAAAAAAATATTTTATCTACTATTTTGATAGTTACTAGTCAGTCATAAACACAAAGACATATTATTTGAAGTGACTGCTCAAAGAAATATGCAGTTCTACCACCACCCCCAGGGCACCATCTTAATTACACATAGGTCTTTTGTTTGAGTGGCTCAGGAGAAAATACTGATCTGGTCTAAAAGTCAGACAATTTCTGGCTTTGCCATTTACTAGCCAATTAGTCATGTGATATAGGGAGGTAAATCACTAAATATTCTCAAATTCACTTTCCTGAAGCATGAAATGGCAGTAATATTACCTACATCAATGTTATATGAAGAAATTTTGTGAATGTGGTCTGTGAGAGTGAAGTTCTCTATATATATGGCATTATGTAATTACAATTTTAAATTTTATCCTATGACTGTCATTACTATTCAAATACACACTTTTCTTAAATATAAGGTAAAAGTCTGGCATTACGAGCCTCACGGCCCTCTTTTAAAATATATACATATATGGCCCTGGCTGGTGTGACTCACTGAATTGAGCACCAGCCTACAAACCAGAGTCACTGGTTGATTCCCAGGCAGGGCGCATTCCTGGGTTGCAGGTGGGGTCCCCAAATGGGGGAGTGTGAAAGGCAACCACACACTGATGTTTCTTTCCCTCTTTCTAAAAAAAATTAAGTAAGTAAAATCTTAAAAAAAAATCATACATATAGGCACACTGTCTGGGGTGGTTAGGGCAGGGGAGCGTAAGGAGAGAAAAATGGGGACAACTGTAACTGAACAATAAAAAATACATTAAAGCTTTCAGATAGACTTCTTACAAATTTAAACCTCATCTGTAAAATTAGATACAATAATACACTGGGCAGAAATTTCACTTGCCATACCAGGTTACAGAAATTTTTAAAACATTCCTTTGACCAAGCTATGAAACAATAAAAAAGCCTGTTTATAAAGACTTTCAATGTGTTTCCTTGTATTTACTGAATCCACATTTTGCTCAGTTTAATACCTGCCATTAAGTATTCTTCCCCTGCCAGAATTCAAATTGAGATCTTTTCATACAAAGTTGAAAATGGGTGTCTAAGAATGTCCACTGTAGTAAGAATTTGACTCAAATTGCAATGATTCATGATTACATTATATTCCAGTGCTGTAAGCCAACATGATAGATTGAAGTAAGCACAACACTATACAAAAGTCTATAGTATACACAAAAAAAGCATCTGCTTTAAATATGAAGACTAAAAGCTGCTAGTAGGAGGGACCTTAAAAATTGCATTAGCCAATTCTGCTTATACTTAGAGAGGAGAAAAATTACACTCAATAAAGTTAACCCCATTAACTGAAACAGAAATTAATTTCAACATTAAATAAAACAGCAATAAATTACTGCCCTACAGTCAAGAATTGATAATTAACCTGTTTTTGTAACTAATTTTTAAAGTTAATTTACTAACCCATTTTCTTCCTAACAAGACATATATTAACAATTCAAAACCTCTTACAGATGAGGCTGTGTTACCGTTAAAGTATAGCTCTAAGTAGTAACTCAGAACAGATGTATTCCTCACGTAGATACAGTTATACAGAGTGAATCAAAAGTGACCATCAAAACTTATATGGAGCCAAGCATTACAGTAGCAAGAAGATGAAATGACAAAACCAGTAACTATCCCACAAACCCAAACACAGTGTATGTTGACCTCTCTACTCTCAAAAAAATGTGAAAGTAGTGGGCTGGATTGGGAGTAAAGGGGAGAAAACTGTACTCGAACAATGATTAAAATAAAATTTAAAAAAAAAAAATGTTGAAGTACTCACTGTCCCCCTGCCCCCATACTCTCCACTTTTCTGTACTATCGTGGTTCACATAGATGGAACAGTAAGACTTACTTCAGGAATGCTATAAGGTCACAGACTTCCTTAATATGGCTAGGAATGCTTTAAAAACTACCCCTCAGACTACTGACTTTAAGTGATGCGACGCTAGATTTAATCTTCAAGGTGAACAGCCGTAGTCTCAAACCTCAATATTTCCTATCTGTAACTCAAAATTGTTCTTTTTCTGAACACATCTTAACTCCTCCTCCAGCACTTTTAAAAATCCTCACCCATGGATATGTTTACCGACTTTAGAGAGAGGAAGGGGGAGGGAGAAAGAGAAACACATGCGACAGAGAAACATGCACTGGTTGCCTCCTGTATGCATCCCGACCGGGAAACCAGCAGCCTTCTGATGTATGAGCTACCAAGGCAGGGCTCCATACCTTTAAATAAATAATACAAATTAATTCCAATTCCCCAGGGTAGAGTTAACTGATGCCACAAAGAAGTTTGAGTATTAGATTCAACACAGCATGCAAAATAAAAGATGAAGGTACTACAGGAACAATGAGAAAAACCAGTATTTATATCCAAGTACCCAAAACCAAATCATTCAAATACACTTTCACCTCCTTTCAACACACTTGATGAATGTGTGACTGAAACTATGTGATAATTTTTTGTCACCACAAACACTGAATTACTGTACCCAATAAAGGAGTGGACACAGGTCGAGTCTGATTCCTGATAACTATCTTCCTCTTCTTCCCTTCCCATGAATCCCTCTCTATCTTGTGCCCAACAGTCACAAGAGTTCCTCTCTACCTGGCAGAACCTACTTCCTTCCCCCTTTAGATTCTGAAGGAGAAACCCAAGTACATGTAATGATGTGGCTCTATCTAGAGAGTGCTATGTTGAATAACCAGTAATAGATTTGGTAAAAAAATCCTCATCACTCAATCCCAAAATATGATTATCACTAAAATGTCACTTATTTGGAAACTACAATCACGCGTTTCCAATCAGTTCTCAAAACAAGTTTTTTAAAAAGCCTTCCTCCTTGTCCTTTCTGGTTATCAAGAGCCTAAAATCCCTACAGAACAGAAAGCATTCAAATATAATTTCAAGTTTCCTCCCAAGGGCACTAGCAGACTAAGAGGGGAACCTGTTTGGAACATGAGGGGGGGAAAGAAAAACAAAACTTGCATTAAGAGGACACCTACTTGTGTTTGACTTTTGAACACTGAAATAAAGACAAACCTGACCTTGAGCTGTACTTCCCATCTTACTCCCCTCCCCCTCTCAACAGGAACCTTATTCAACACAAATAGCAATTTAAGGACTTACAAAACAAAATTTAGTTCAATAGCTTCCCCAAGTTTGAGTTCAAATCCTTCTCTCCTAACTTTCAAATTCCTGAATCCTAATATTTATGGTATGGTATTAGCCCTGAGGATATTCACGGGACAAACAAGCATTCAAGGAAAGCAATGGTCCTACAGAACATTTTGAAAAATAAGTGGTTTAGTAGTTAAGAAAAACCTAAAAATCAATGGCACTTGATTCCAACCATGTCCCAACAGCATTAAAACCAGAGAAACCACATACATGATTTTTGATTTATAATACATTTTAACGGATGTGGGGGTAATTCAAGGACCTCGGTCCAAAACGGGGGGAGGGGCAATTTTTGAAAAGCAGCAGCCTGAACTCACTACACAGAAACAATGGACAATTCGATAAAGTTGTGGAAAATGACTAAAGAATCTTTATGGCCAAAGGAGCAGTGAACAAAGAAATATTGTTCAAATCTGTCCATAAAATCATTTATTCCAAATGGGGAGAATGGGACCCCCCCCCCATTACCAAAATCCCAAAACCCAAGTCTCAGTTGAATGTTTAGGATAAATTAAGATCCCAAATGAGGTACGAACACGCATTCCAAGTCCGGGCAGCCAACCAAAATGCAGTTACTAAACATTATTTCAAATAACTTTATTTTTCAACAGGTCTTTCTCCATTTGTCACAACGGTGCGTGGAAACAGCCAAGTCATTATTTTCACCAAGTGGTAGACTGAGACACAGGCACTGGGAAAGGACTACGAATCATGGTCTCCTTGTTTCCTGTTCAATGTTCTATCCATCAGAACTCACAGCTTAGGGAGCCACAAAATAATTACAGGACCTCCGAACTCCCCGGGGTAAGTCCAAGGAAAGGGGGCGTGAGGAAGGTTTTTCTAGACCTCCCCAGAAGGAGGAGGAGAGGTTGAACGTAAACCCTCACTACAAGGTGTGCCGGCCTAAGGGAAAGATACTCGATCGCAGCATCTCAGCCTCCGCCCAAGGATGAACTGCAGTGATTCCAACCCTCTCCCCTTCCGTCTTGAATGAGCGCCGCCTCATTCAACACTGCCCTCACTGCAAGCCCAAAGAAGACCTCCGCTCGCTAGGCTTCTCCTTTGTGAGACTCCACAGCCGCCGCCCCACATTGGGCCTCCGGGGAAAAGCCACCGCCCCCAACCGCCATATTTCCCTGAAAGGGGCCCGCGTTACAGCTCCTGGTCGCCACTCTCCCCCAAGTGGCGGGTGTTTCTTTCCCCGTCACCCCACTCAATTGTTCTCCGCATCCCAAGACCGGTCGGAAGCTTCCCGGGGGACTGCTTGCTCGGAGACAGCAGCCGCCATCTCCTCCCCCTTCCCTCGCCGGGGGACTCGCCCTCCCCCCAGCCGCCATTTTACAACCAACTCCTCCACCCTATCGCCTGTGCCTCTGGGCTGGCGAGTGTCTGCAGCTGAGGACACTTAAGGGGTCAAATTCCTAAGCCTGAGGCCTCCCACCGCTCCCGGAGACCTCAGGCCATTTCCTGCTTCCCGAATCCACGTCCCCGGGTCAGGCTTGGAGACGATGCCGCCATTTTGTCTCCAGCTCCCAGGCTCTGTGGGCGGCGGCAGAGGGTCCGAGAATTCCAGCCCCCGGTTGACCCCCCAACTCACCGTCGTATCGCTCAGCCTGCTCGGCCAGCTTCGCCTGGTACACCAGATCCTCCCGATCATCCATAGCGGCAGCGGCTCCGGCAGGGTCTGCGCGACGGATGGAAGCGGATAGCGTCTCCGACTCTCTCAGCCTCTCGCTCCGCGTCCGAGCAGCAAAAATGGCGGCTTCTCAATCCGGGACTTCCGCCTGCGCACGCGGACAACTGCTCAGCTCTATGGCAACCGCTCCCTGGCAACTGGCGCGGGGGGCGGTCCGGGAGCTCGGCGACAGAAGAGGCTGGAACCAGCTAGACGCCCCTCCTCCGGGGAGCCCTGCTGGTGCGGGAGAGGCTAGGCGGGAACTGTGACTGCGGGGAGGAAGAGCTCTCTCGTTCCCCGAAAGAGCGTGAAAGGCCTGAGGCGAGGCCGGTCTGGATTGCTCCTGAAGAGAAGGAGCCAGTGAAAGCGAAAGGCTGTAACGGTTTTTTAATGCCAGGCCTTCCTCCCTGAGACCAACTCCTCTTCCACCTTGCCCTTGTCTTCTTAGCCGAGCCTAGTCCCGGGCCTTTTCCAGACTTCTTTAACCCAGGGGTAAAGAGGTGGGCCCTGCTCTAATTGGTGGGGGAAGGGGAACTCCAGTTTTCACACCTCGGCCTCACCCTGGCCAGTCGTTTTCTCCTGTGCTTTAGCCTTCTTCTTCGGTTTAGGCCCACCATGGATAGGAGCAGGGTAGTTGTCAAAGAAGCCTGGTCTGCAGTGCAGGGTGCAGAAGACTGGGACCGACCTCACACTGAGACTGAGGAGACAGGAAGGAGGACCTGGTTTGTTTTGCGTCCCACTGGCTTCCCAGCACCTTGTACTCGATGTGACATCGGTGGCAAGACTGAAGCTCAGATTAGAAAACAAGCTGTGTTGTAAGATCTGCAATAAACACAGAACACAAAGCTTAGAAATAAATTGTTAAGAGCCTTGGATAGCAAGCTAAGAAGCTTGCACCTTATTCAGTGGGCACGAGAAAGCTATTTTTTTTTTATGATTTTTTTCATGGAGGATGATACCATTATTATTTATCCAACAACATATACTTTAGAAAGATTAATAAGTATGGTATAATAGTGATTAAAGAAGAAGATAAATTATGAGGCTATTACACTAATACAGGCAAGAGGTAATAGATGGTAGCAGTGAAAATGGGAAGGAGAGGGAAAATAGGAGTACAGAGAGAGGCCGCAAGAGTTTGTAGCTGATGGGATGTGGAGATCTTGTGAGGGCCAAAAAATCAAAGTTGATTTTCCATCTTCCCCCCCTGAGTCACTAGGGTAATGAATGGCAGTACTGTAACAGGGTGCAGCCAAGAGGGGAGCCCCAAATAGGGATCTGTAATAGGGTCCAGAAGAGCTTCGAGTAACTGGCTCCACACCACAGGGCCACACCTGCCCAGAATGCTGGCAGCTGTGGCCAATTGTGAGAGGAGCCGGAAATGGGGCTGCAGAGGATTACCACTGGGATTTAAGTGGAGGCACAGCAGCCATTGGGGGGGGGGGGGGTCTCGCTTTTGGTGACCGGACGTCTGTTTAGGACCATGGGGCTTGGGTGAGAGTCAGGACCATGAGGCTTTGGAAGTGCTCCCTTTTGCCACGTGGAGGGTGCTGGGAGGACTGTGTGCATTTGTGGGGAACTTTAGTTTGTGTTATTTCAAATGAATAATAAATTCCTTTCCTTTCCACAAATCTCTGGCATTGAGAGATGTCTTTCCTCTGGTGGCGGACATAACGAACCTGGGGGGTTCCTTTTGGGTAACAGTATATTGCATCGGCTGCCCTGGGTCCCCCCTTTTGAACTGTAACAGTTTTTGGCAACCGCAGTAGGACGATAATTGTCTGTGACAGACCGACCCCCTCAGGTGTGAGAGAGGGAGGCTTCGGAGTTTTCCCAGTCTGGAGAATTTCTCTGCACTCCTCCTGAGGGCATCGGCCACCTATGACCCCTGGAAAGGTGAAAAGGAAACGAAACAGGGAGGGAGCAGAGATGTGAAAGTATTTTGATTGAAAACTTGGTTTCTGAGTGCTTTTTTTTTTTTTTTGGAACAATGGAGCGGGAATTATGGGCAATAGATGTCGAAATACCTGGTCTTTACGGCATTTGTATTCTTCTTGCTCTGAACTTTTGCTTGCCTTGTTGGAACCGTGTGAATAGTTCTGAGCCAGTTCCTAAGTGGAGCCCATCGGGTGGGATCCTAAGGGATTGGGAGAACTACTGTGCTAAGTCAACATACAAGAATTCCTTGATTAAGCAGTTAATGGTTTATTATTGTAACACGGTGTGGCCTACTTATGTTCTGGGTGATGAGCTGAGATGGCCCGTGAATGGTTTTTTGAGTTGCTGCATCATTGCTAGATTGAAACAGTATTGCCAGCGGTGTGAACTATCGGAAGAGTTATACTATCTTAATGCGTTTATAATATTACACAACAGCCTTGTGCCAGAGACAGGAAAGCGTGTGATGGTTCAGAAGGGAAAAGTTGTCTCAGAACCCCTCCCTGATAGTAGAGCACAGGCAGAGAGAGAGAATGAGGAAATAAACCTCATTAATGCTCTGAACCCAGGGAATGGGGTCTCGCAGGCAGGGGGAAGTGCTCCCTTTTGCCACATGGAGGATGCTGGGAGGACTATGTGCATTTGTGGGGAACTTTAGTTTGTGTTATTTCAAATGAATAATAAATTCCTTTCCTTTTCATGAATCTCAGGCATTGAGAGATGTCTTTCCTCTGGAGGTGGACATAACAAACCTGGGGGGTTCCTTTTGGGTAATAGTATATTACCTCAGCTGCCCTTGGCCCCCCCTTTTTGTACTGTAACAGTACCATTAACAAAAAAAAGTGACTGGAACGGTAGGAAAGTTTGCTGATGGAATGCAGTCAGGACAGTTCCTTTTAGCGCATGTTGGTTCTAAGATTCTCAAAGATCACCCAGGTAGAAATAACCAGCATGGAACTGGAAAAAAAGGGAGACTGGCCTTCCTACCTGAAGGGAAACTGCCATGGAAGCAGGTAGATTGTGTGGGAAGGTAGAAGAGGACCAAACACAAAACCTTGCAGAGTACCTACTTTTAAGAGAGAGGTGAAAGTGGAAGACCCCAACAAAGGAGACTGTGTGACCCCTTATTGCATTACGAATTAAGCCCTTCACATTTTAAACGAATGTCAAGTTTCAGTGGTAAAGCACAGAATCAAAATACCTGGGTTCTACTCCTAATTCTATAACTAACTAAATACACATTTATTTATTTATACCTCCAGCAAGTGATTTCACCTCTGAAGCTTCATGTTCGTGCATCGAGTTGAGAAACTGGAGACCATATGTTAAGCCATAAAACAAGTCTTAAATATTAAAAGACTGAAGTCATGAAAAATATCTTTTCGTAGCACAATGGGATGAAATTCAAAATTAATCACAGCCCTGACTGGTGTGGCTCAGTACATTGAGTGCTGGCTTGAGAACCAAATGGTTGCTGGTTCGATTCCCAGTCAGGACACTTGCCTGGGTTGCAGGCTAGGTCCCCAGTAGGGGGCACACGAGAGGCAACCACACATTGATAATTCTCTCCCTCTCTTCCACTCTCTCTAAAAATAAATAAATAAATAAAATCTTTTTAAAATTTCACACTTTTTTTGAAATCCTAGCAAGTTCCAAAAAGCAAAACTTGAATTTGCCACACACTGAGCACTGTTTTGAATCCACATGACTGAAGTGGTAGAGGCATAACCCACTGTAGCTGACGTTTACAATATAGGTTATGCGCAAATACTGCCACAACTCCATATTATGTAAGGAACTTGAGCATCTGCAGATCTTGGTATGTGAGGGGTGTCCTGGAACCAATTCCCTGCACATGTAGGGGGGAAACTGTATGTGGAAATTAAATAACACTCAAATAAAAGATGAGTCAAGGAAGAAATCACAAGGGAAATTAGAAAGTGCCTTGAGATGAATAAAAACAAACACAGTGAGGACTCAGAGCAGGATGATGGCTAAGGGGAGAGTTTAGGGCGTGGAGGCACTGAGCAAAAAGGAAAAAGGACTCATGGACATAGACAACAGTGTGGTGCTTGTGGGGGGAGAGGGGTGTAAGGGGACTAATGGTAATAGAAAAAATATATAAAAACCACAATGTACTAAAAGTTATGAGATACAGTGAAAATAGTGCTGAGGTGAAAGTTTTTTTAGACATTATTTTTATTTTTAGAGAAAGGGGAAGGGAGGGAGAAAGAGGGGGAGAGAAACATGGATATGTGAGAAAAACATCGATCGGTTGCCTCTCATACATGCCCCAACCAGGGACCAGGCCCACAACCCAGGTTTGTGTTCCGGCCGGGAATCTAACCAGCGACCTTTGACTTTGTGGCACAACGCCCAACCAACTGAGCCACATTGGTCAGTAAGGGCTTGGATGAAAATGTATGACTGTAAATGCCTACATTAAAAAAGAAGCATCTTGCCCTGATTGGTATGGCCTCAGTTGGTTGAGCGTCCTCCCACAAAGAGAAAGGTCGCCTGTTAGAGTTTCAGTCAGGACACATGCCTGGGTCATGGGCTCCGTCCCTGGTCACAGTGTGTAGGACCCAACTGATCAATGTGTCTCTCTCACGTCAATATTTCTCTCCCTCTCTTTCTACCTCCCTTTCGAGATTGATGGGGGGTGGGCTGGGCAGGAAGAAGGGAGGTGGAGAGAAAAAACAAAACAAAACAAAACAGAAAACCCTAAGTTAACCTAGCTGAACACTTTAAGGAACTACGAAAAGAACAAACTAAACCCAAAGCTAGCAGAAGGAACAAAAATAAAAATTATAGTGGAGATAAACAAAATAGAAAATGGGTTGAAAAAAGAAAATCAAGAAACCAAAAGTTGGTTCTTTGAAAAGGTCAACAAAATTGAAAAAGCTAGATTGACTAAAAAAAAAAGGCTCAAATTACTACAATCAGAAATGAAAGTGGGGAAATTACTACCAATCTTACAGAAACAAGAAATCTAAGTACTATGAACAATAGCATGCCAGTAAATTAGATAACAAATGAAATGGGCAAATTCCTACAAACATACTGCAATATCTTGATATAGTAAGAAGTATATATTTGGTCTTTGTCCTTGGTTTCTGGCACGGAGCTCCAAAAACTCTGGTAATTTAGCAAGTAATAGGGGCAAGGAGTTTGTTATTTATAATAAGCCCCTTTCAACCATACCTGGGTTTATGCTAATGAGATGGCTCTTGGTGGTCCCCTAAAGAGCTCCAGATGGGGGCTAGTTGCCAGAGGAGCCAGCCATAGCATTAGAAGACTAGACCCTTCAACCCCACTTACTCATGACCCCCAGGGATGGGGGAGAGGCTGGAGATTGAGTTAATCACCAGTGGCCAGTGAACACACCTAGGCAATGGAAGCTCCACAAAAACTCTAAACGGTGGGATTCAGAGAGCCCCGGGGCGGCGAGTGCACCCACAACACCACAGAGGGACAGAGGCTGCTGTGCTTGGGACCCTTCCTGACCTTCATCTATATGCTTCTTCATCTGGCCGTTCATTTGTATCCTTTATAATATCCTTTCTAATAATAGTAAGTAAAGTATATCCCTGAGTTTAGTGAGCCACTATAGCAAATTCTCAAGACGGAAGAAGGGGTCATGAGAACTGCCGATTTGTAGCCAAAATGGAGAGGTTTGGGTAGCCTGGAGACCCACTCACTACTTGAGGTTAGTACCTGAAACGGGACAGTCATGTGAGACTGAGCCCTCAGCCTCCATCTCGTGGATCCGCACTAAGTCTAGGTAGTATCAGAACTGAATAAAATTGTAGGACACACAGTTGGTGTCGTCAGAAAATTGAAAAATCGCTTGATGTGGAACATCCACACATTGGAATCAGAAGTGCTGCATGTAGAAACAGATCACAGTATACTACCAAAGCTGACTAAAACTAAATAGAGAGTCTGAATAGCCCTGGTCAGGTGGCTCAGTTCATTGGAGCATCATCCTGTGTGCCAGAATGTTGCGGGTTTGATTCCCCGTCAGAGCACATACATGGGTTGTGGGTTCGATCAGTCAGGGATGCATATGGAGGCAACTGATCTATGTTTGTTTCTCACAGTGATGGCTCTCCCCCCCCTTCCTCTCTCTCTAATGACATATACTTGAGTGAGGATTAAAAAATATATATATGGCCCTAGCTGGTGTGGTTCACTACATTGAGTACTGGCCTGCAAACCAGAGGGTCACTGGTTCGATTCCCAGTCAGGGCACAGGTCTGGGTTGTGGGCCAGTTCCTGGTGGGGGACACACAAGAGGCAACCACACATTGATGTTTCTCTCTCTCTCTCTTTCTCTGTCCCTTCCTCTCTCAAAATAAGTAAATAAAATCTTTTTTAAAAATAGGAAAAAATCCTCCCATAAAGGAAATCTGAGGACCACATGGTTTCACTGGTGAATTCTACCAAACATTTAAAGAACACAATAACACAAATCCTTAAATTCTATCAAAAATTAGATGAGACTCCTAGCCAGGTGGCTCACTTGGTTCAACAATCACCTCATACAACCAAAGTTTATAAGTTCAATTCAAAATCAGGGCACATACCTAGGCTGCAGGTTCGATCCCCATTCGGGGCACCTACAAGAGGCAACCAATCAATGTTTCTGTCTCACATCAATGTTTTTCTCTTTCTCCTTTTCTGGCTAAAAGCAAAAACATATCCTTGGGTGAGTATTTAAAAATATAGGTGAAACAATGCTTCCTACTTCATTTTATTAGACCAGCATTACCTGGACTTTAATAAAAGCTAAATAAAGACACTACAAGAACCCTGGCTGGGTAGCTCAGTTGGTTAGAGCATCGCCCTGATATGTCAAGGTTGCAGGTTTGATCTCCAGTCAGGGTACATACAAGAAGCAACCAGTGAATGAGTAAATAAATAGGTAGAACGACAAATCAATGTTTCTGTCTCTTTCTCTGTCTCCCTCAAATCAATAATTTTTTTAAATCAAAGACTCTACAAGAAGAGAAAACTACAGGTCAATATCCTTTATGAATATAGATATAAAAACCTTCAACAAAATAATAGCAGACTAAATTCAGCAGCCTAGCCCTGACCAGTATGGTTCAGTTGGTTGGGCATCACCCTGCAAAGCCTGACTGGTGTGGCTCAGTTTGTTGAGTGTGATCCTGCAAAGCAAAAGGTCACCAGTTTGATTCCAAGTCAGAGCACATGCCGGGGTTGAGGGCTCAGTCCCCTGTTGGAGTGTGGATGAGAGGCAGCTGATTGATGTTTCTCCTCCTCTCTTTCTCCCTCCCTTCCATCTCTCTAAAGATAAATAAATAAAATCTTTAAAAATTTTTATATACAATAGCATCAAAAAGAATAAAACTTCTAGAAATAAACTAACCAAGGAAGTGAAAGGCTTGCACATGAAAAAGTACAAAACACTGGTGAGAATGGTCATAAACAAATCAACAAGCAAGTGTTGGAGAGGATGCGGAGAAAAGGGAACCTTAGTACACTATTGGTGGGAATGCAGACTGGTGCAGCCACTGTGGAAAACAGTCTGAAATTTCCTCAGAAAGCTAAAAATGGAACTGCCTTTTGACCTGGCAATTCCACTGCTGGGATTATATCCTAAGGACCCCGAAACACCAATCCAAAAGAACCTATGCACCCCAATGTTTATAGTAGCACAATTTACAATAGCCAAGTGCTGGAAGCAACCTAAGTGCCTATCAGTTAATGAATGGATGAAAAAAGTATGGTACATTTATACAATGGAATACTACACAGCAGAGAGAAAGGAGCTCCTACCCCTTGCGACAGCATGGATGGAACTGGAGAGCATTATGCTAAGTGAAATAAGCCAGGTGGTGAGGGCAAATACCATATGATCTCACCTTTAACTAGAACCTAATCAACAAAAGAAAAAAGCAAGCAAACTATAGCCAGGGGCATTGAAATTAAGAACAATCTGACAGTAACCAGAGGGGAGGTGGGAGGGGATAATGGGGGAAGGGAGAAAGGGTTTTCAGGAACAACTATAAAGGCCACATGGAAAAACCAAGGAGGGGTAGAAGCAAGGGATGGAGGAGGGTTTGGCCAGGGTGGCGGGGTAGTGGTGGGGAATAAACGCAGACAACTGTAATTGAACAACAATAATTTTTTTTAAAAACTACAAAACACTGCTGAAAGAAATTAAAGAATGAATGAAAATAAATGGAAAGGCATTCATAATGTTGAATCAGAAGATTCAGTATCATGAATATAACAATATTATCCAAAGTGACCTACAGATTGAATGAAATTCCTATCAAAATCACAACAGCACAATTTTGCAAAAGTAAAGTGAAGCAGCTGAATTTGCTGACCTCTGGAAATGCCTTCCAACTCTGTCAGACGCATCACAGCAGTTAAAGCCATGGACTCTGCTCTTGGACTCCTTGGGTCGGATGGCTGCTTACTACCCGTGAAATGGAACAAATTAGTTTTCTATAAAATGGGAATGATATTTTCCTCACACAAAAAATAATTAACTGGGCAATTACATGTAAAGAACCTGATACTCAGTGAATGTTAGCTATATTTATTAATGTTTCTATGGTCCCAGCTTGAACAAGAATCAGAAGTTCATGTCCTAAAATATAAGTGAGAAGAGTTCAAAAACAGTCACTTCAAATTCTGCACAGACATCAAGATTAGCACTGAAGAAAAGCCATTGGGCATAGCAATGAGGTTATTGGTGCCCTTCAAGAGCAGTTTCGAAAGCAGGTTGGAAGCCACATCACATTTTGGTTGAAGCAGTGAGAAGGCTCGAAAGTGGAAGTGGTAAGTGTGGGATTCTCTTGAGAAGAATAGCAGTGAGGAGGTAGCATGACCAAGAGAGATGAATGGCCAATAAGGGGGGCCAAATAGTAGAGTTGGTCCACGTGTTTGCAAATCCCACCCACTCTACAAAGCTGGCTCTGCTGCCAGGATGACTACGGGGCTGTCACAGACATGCAGATGTTAGGAGTAACCTCCCCATAATCACTGTTTCTCTGCTCCTGACTCATGTCTCCGAGACTGGCTGAAGTATACTCTAACTGAAGGTGCCTGTTCCTAAGAAACAGCTAAGAGGGCAGAAATCTTAAACCCTAATTGATTCTCTGACTGTACTGCCCGTTCTTCCAACAAACAGAATTAAAAGGGCCACCAATCGTGGATAGGGCAACAGAAAAACAAACGGAAACATTTCTGATACTGCACCTGGGGTTACAAGCGGACATAAAAAAATCACAGTGCCGCACCAAGGTGGCTCTCGGGGTGTGGGCTCTGCTTCTCACCACTGCTGTGGCCACGGGCACTTCACGCTCTGTTGAAAGTCCTTTAAAACAATTGCCAGGTCATCAGGTCACATTCTTAAGTACAAGTGTCCTTACTTTAATGAGGAATTTGTTTAAAAAAAAACAATAATTCACTTGACCTGTCTTGAGTAGAATATCCCCAGATATATGGCAGTGTATTAAACACTACAAGAAAAAAATAAGACGTTAAAAAAATTTAATTAGTCATTGCCTCCAGGATCTTGCAGTTTAGTACTTATTAGGGGAAAAAAAAGTTATTCTGTTTTCATTTGCAAAAAATGGGCTATTTTTTTATTTTTAGATTTTATTTGTTTATTTTTAGAGAGAGGGGAAGGGAGAAAGAGAGGGAGAGAAACATTGATGTGTGAGCAAAACATCTATCAGTTGCCCCTCACATTGCCCCAAGTGGGAACTGGCCTGAACCCAGGCATGTGCCCTGACTGGGAATTGAACCAACAACCTTTTAGTCTCAGGCCGGTGTTCAATCCACTGAGCCACACCAGTCAGGGCTATTTTTATTTTATACCTTTTAGAATTTGTTTAATTTTTTACTATATACTGCTTTTACAATTTAAATGTATGTATGAAGAAATGTAGTCATATGAAAAATTCTCACAATATATGATTAAATGTAAAAACCAAGAAATCTAATCACACATTTCAGTATTATTGCACTGTTAAAAATAGAATTATACTTATAAGGAAATATCAGAAGGCTCTGGATGAGTAGCTCAGTTGTTTAGAGCACTGTCCAGACAAACCAAGGTTGCAGGTTCGTTCCCAGGTCAGGGCACAAACAAGAACCAGCCAATGAATGCATAAACAGGTGGAACAACAAATCCATGTTTCTCTCTCTCCCTTCTTCTCTCTCCAAAAAATCTATTGAAAAATCAGAAAAACACATTAAAAGGTTAAATAGCCCTGGCCACGGGGTTCAGTTACTTGGAGTGTCCTCCCATACATGGAAAGGGTGCCAGATCAATTCTTGGTCAGGGCACTTACCTAGGTGGCAGCCCCCGCAACCCCTTATCATGGCTGGAAAGGGAGGCAATGTTTCTCTCTCTCTTCTTCCCTCCCATTCTCTCTCTCTAGAAAAATTTAAAAACATATCCCCTGGTGAGGATTTTAAAAAGTAATGATTTTTGCAATGGTGTAATTTGCATCTTACTCTGTTCTCAGCCATAGTTGCCTGCTGTCAGTATAAGGTGGTTCAGAAGGGTGACGAAAACTCTTACTGAGCCAAAAAAAAAAAGTTTTAAAAAATATGTTATTTTATTTATTTTTAGAGAGAGAGGAAGGGAGAGAGAAAGAGAGGGAGAGAAATATCAATATGTGGTTGCCTCTCACACACCCCTTACTGGGGACAGGCCAGCAACCCAGGCATGTGACCTGACTGGGGATCGAACCAGGGACCCTTTGGTTCGCAGGCTGGTGCTCAATCCACTGAGCTACACCAGCCAGGGGGAAGAAAAAAAAAGATTTGAAAAAGGTAAATAAGCTTTATTTAGGGGTTATATGTGGTTTATTTTCAGATTTGTGTACATGTTCATAAATATCTTTAATTTTTTTAATTGATTTAAGAGAGAGACTGATTTGTTGTTCCACTTATTTATGCATTCATTGGTTGATTCTTGTATGTGCTCTGACCGGGGATAGAACTTGCAACCTTAGGTTGTAGCAGAACAACTCTTACCAACTGAGATATCCTGCCAGGGCCATAAATATCTTTGATTACATGTTACTTTTGGAGGATAAAAAAGTGAGCTAAAAGAAATAAAAACTTCCAATACAATATTGTTCTTCAGATTGCTTTTTCCACTTAATATATCATGAATCTCTTTCCAATACAATAGTCCCTAAAAAGCTCCTTAATCTTTTTAATAAGTATGCTATTGTCTTGCACAGATTTTACATCATTTAATCAATCCTCTATTGACAAACATTTCAGGTCTTCAAGATGGTTTGTCATTATAAATAATACCACTAGAAACCCCTTTACACATATACAAGGGTATTTCTGGTGAGAAATTATTAAGTCAAAGAGTATGCACATGTTTCTGTTACAGTTTATACTGAATTGTAACATACAGACGCGCGCACAAACGTAAGTGCACAGACGAACGTCTCACAGAATGACGGTAACCCGTGTTGACTGCATTGCCTTCCAGCGACAGAATACTGCTCGAACTCCAGAAGCCTCCTGTGCACGCGGCTTTCTATGATCACTGTAAAATTTCCATTCAAAAATATTAAACCAATTAATATGAGTAATCAAATAGTATCTGAGACTGCCAGGTTCCCATATTCTCTCCAAAGCAGAATATTATCATATTCTTAATTTTTGACAATTTGATGGGTGAAATGAGAGTCATGTGTCATTAACTTGCATTTTTTTGGTTGTTAATGAGTTTGAGGATTTCATCATACATATTTTTCTCTAACTTATCTATTATTATCCTTGTTCATTTTTCTACTGAATATTTTTCTTATTTGTAGGAATTCTTTATATTGTATGGACGTTACCTTTGGCTGTTATATATGATTCAAATATTTTCTTCTCCTTTGTCATTTGTCTTTTAACTTTATGCTGCCTTTTAAATTAAAGAAGTTTCAAATATAGTTAGATTCTTCAATTCTTTCCTTTTAGGCCTCTCAATTTTGTGTCATGATTTAAAAATCTTCCAGAAATTCACCCCAGCTGGTGTGACTCAGTGGATTGAGTGCTGGCCTGTGAACCGAAAGGTCGCTGGTTTGATTCCAAGTCAGTAGGGGGTGCCTGAGAGGCAACCACACATTGATGTATCTCCCTCTCCTTCTTCCTCCCTTCCCCCTCTCTAAAAATAAGTAAAATAAAATAAAAAACCTTCTAGATATTCAACAGTACAAAAATATCCTTCTATACTTTCTTCTTGTTCTATTATAGTTTTGCTTTGAACATTTAGATATTTTTCCAAAATATTTATTTATTTTTAGAGATAAGGGAAGGGAGGGAAGAAGAGAGGGAGAGAAACACTGATGTGCAAGAGATCCATCAATCAGGTGCATCTTGCACATCCCCAGCTGGGGACTTGGCCCACAACCCAGGAATGTGCCCTGACCAGGATTCAAACCAGCAAACTTTTGGTTCACAGGCTGGCACAATATCCACTGAGCCACACCAGCCAAGGATGAACATTAAGATCTTTAATATATTTGAAATTGTGTGTTAGGTAGAAGTCCTTTTTAAAAAAATTTTATTAATTTATTCTTAGAAAGGAAGGCAGGGAGAAAAAGAGGGAGAGAAACATCAATGTGTGAGAGAAACATTGATCGGTTGTCTCTCAACACACCCAACCTGGGACAGGGTCACAACCCAGGCATGTGCCTTGACTGGGAACCTCACTGGCGACCCTTCACTTTGCAGGATGGTGCCCAACCTACTGAGCCACCCTGGTCAGGGCAGAACTCTTTTCTCCTTTTTTTTTTTTTTTTAAATCAATATGATAGATTTAAAAAAAGAACAAAGGAAAGATACAAAAAAAGTCAATAGGCTTAATGCCATTAAAAATAAATCCATCATTTTTCAACTGATTTGAAATGCCATCATCTTTACTAAGTACCAAATTTTCTTATGTCTGATTCTAGAATTTACTTATCTCCATTGATCTGTTTGTCTATTCTTATTTCAATATATTATTTATTACAATAGCTTTATAGAACATCTTCATATGTGGTAGAATGCTTTTTTCTTCAAAATTTCACTCATTTTGTGCCATTATATTTTCAGATGAACTGGAGAATTAACTTGAAAAGTTCCTGCAGGATCCATTTGGATTTTAATAAGGGTTGCCCAAAATTTACAGATTAGGAGAGAATTGAAAAGCTTTGACTCCAGATGAGTCTTCCCACTCAAATACATTTCTGTAATTTTCTTCAAGCTTATTTTGTATGACCTTAATTATATTTGTATAGTTAGATGTATAGAGGTCTTATATATTTCTAGTTAATTTTTTTACAAGTATTTAGAAGACTATTGATACTATGAACAGGCTCTCCCCTTGCTTTTAATTTTGGACCATTATTGCTGACATATAGGGTGGAGCACCAATATGCCCCTTTTTATTATAAAATCTTTTATTATAAAATCATAAGTAAGTAATTTTGTAACATAATACTATCACACTCAAGCACACCATATGACATTTTAGGTGAAATGCTCAAATTAAAACTACAAATAGCCCTGGCTGGTATAGCTCAGTGGATTGAGCACGGGCCTGCGAACCAAAGGGTCACTGGTTTGATTCCCAGTCAGGGCACATGCCTGGGTTGCAGGCCAGTTCTCAGCAAGAGGCACATGAGAGGCAGCCATACATTGATGTTTCTCTCCCTCTCTCCTTCCCTTCCCCTTTAAAGATAAATAAATAAAATCTAAAAAAAATTAAAACTACAAATTATTACACCTATATTATTACCCTGCCAACAACACTCAAGCAGGCATTTCTTCTGCTAGACCCTGTATATGAGAATTAATGACTTTTGAATAGTTATGCATCCAATGGCCTTACTGAACATATTTATTTATCTGTCATCACCCAAGGATATGTCTATTGATTTTTAATCTATTTTTGTTTTGATTTTTAAGAGAGAGAGAGAGGGAGGGAGAAAGGGGAGAGAAACATCTATGTGAGACAGAAACATCAACTCTTTGCTCCTATACAACCTGAACAGGCCTCAAACCCACAACCTTCTGGTGCATGGGACGATGCTCCAAGCAACTGAGCCACCCGGCCAGGGCCCTGATAGTTTTTTTTAATTAAGTTAAAGAGATCCTTCTATTTCTAATTTGGTAAGAGTGTTTATTAAAAGTGAATGTTGACTGTGCCCTGGCTGGTATGGCTCAGTGGATTGAGTGCCGGCCTGCGAACCAAAGGGTTGCGGGGCTAATTACGTCAGGGCACATGCCTGGGTTGTGGACTGGGTCTCTGGTTGGAGGCATGCAAGAATCAACTACGTTTCTCTCTCTCTCTTTCCCTCTCCCTTCCCCTCTCTCTAGAAATGGATAAATGAAATCTTAAAAAGAAAAGTGAATGTTGCCTTTTACTGGATGCTGTTTCAGGCTCTATTTTTATGAACTATGGTTTCTTCTTTAATGAGTAAGTGTAGCTAATTATAATAATAAATTTTCCAATATTGAATCAAATTTGCATTTCTGGCATAATTTCTTCTTAGTTATATATACACATATATATCTACACATACACATATATATGGCAGGCAGCCAATGACTGGCTCACCTGGGGACACGTGTGAGTTCTTTGGAGGGTTCTGCTGGGCTTCCCTCCCTGGGAGGCTACAGGCAAGCAGGTTCAGCTTATCAACTTACTGTCTTGTTCATTTGACCCTCAAGAAAATACCCACATTCTTATATGCCAAAAGATGGGAGTACAGATGGCTCCCCTGGCAGCTCCCCTTGGCCCCTCCACCTCTCCTTCACCCCCGTCAGGTGTCCAGCCACACCTGGGCCCAGGAGCAATCCACTGCATCTGTATCCTTCTGCTTCTGTGGCTGATTTTGGATTAAGATTCTGTTCTCCAAATCACTTGTAAAACCCATCACTTTCACACCTCTGAAGATTCCACGACATAGGAATAAGATTATAAATAAATGACTTAAAGACAATAGTACATTAGAAAGAAATTAGGTCTATACAATAGCCCAACAATGGAAGCAACCCAACTGCCCGTCAACAGATGAGCAGAGGAAAATGCTGTGGTATATTTATGCGATGGAATATTACTCAGCCATAAAAACTAATGAAATCTTACCATTTGCAACAGTTGGGATGGACCTAGAGGGTATTATGCTAAGTGAAATGAGACAGTCAGAGAAAGATAAATACCATATGATTTCACTCATATGTAGAAGCTAAATAATATAAATGAAAAAACAAAACAGAAACAGGCTCAGAGCCCTGGCCAAGTGGCTCAGTTGTTAGGAGCACTGTCCTACACACCAAAAGGTTGTGGGTTCAATCTCCAGCAAGGGTGCATACCCAGGTTCCGCGTTCAATCCCGGATCAGGGCGAGTATGGGAGGCAACTGATTGATGTTTCTCTCATGTCGATGTTTTCCTCTCTCTCTCTGTCAATTAATAAATAATTTTTAAAAAGCAAGACTCATAGATACAGAGAATAGACTGATGATGGTTGCCAGAGGAGAGGGAGGTTGGGGGACTGCATAAGAAAGCTGAAGGGACTGAGAAGTACAGATTGGTAGTTACAGAATGGTCGTGGGGGCATAAAGTCCGGCACAGGAAACACAGTCAAGGATATTGTAGTAACTACACATACGTATGATGCCAGTTGGGAACTGGAAATATCAGGGGGAACATTTTGTAAAGTATGTGATTGCCTAACCACCATGCTGTACACCTGAAACTAATACAAAATAATACTGACTGTAAAATGCAATTGAAAAATAAAATTAAAAAAATGCTTATGTTGGAAAGCAAAAAAAAAAAGGAAAGAAAGAAGTTAGGCCTACACTTTTGGCCATTCATCATTAGTTTTTTACTTTAATAAAGTTTAAGAACTTAAAGAAATACTAGTACAAAATAGAATCAAATATCTGTCAAATCTGTAGTGGAATGCGTTTTCAGCAATAAAAGTAAAAATTGACTATTGCCCTGGCCAGTAGCTCAGGTGGTTAGAGCAACATCCCAATTCACCAAGGTTCTGGGTTCTGTCTCTGGTCAGGGCACATGTGATGTTTCAGTCTCTGTCTCTCCTTTCTCTGAGATTAGTAAATTTAAATATTGACTATTTTAATAAATAGTAAATCCAAAAACTATGGTATAATCTGATAATTCATTTGTCAGAAACTTAAGGGAAATATCTTCATCCTCATTGGTAATAGAAATATACAAATAAAGTGATTGAGATATACTTTTCAAATTGATTTTAGGGAGAGCAAGGAAAAAAGAGTGAGAGAGAAACATCAATTTTACTTTATGCATTCATTGGTTGCTTCCTGTATGAGCTCTGACCGGAGATGAAACCCAGAACCTTGGCGTATTGGGACAATGCTCTAACCAACTGAACTATCTGGCCAGGGCTCAACATAATTTTTAAAGATTTTTATTTATTTATTTTTAGAGAGATTGGAAGGGAAGGAGAAGGAGGGAGAAGAACATATACGTGGGAGAGATACATCGATTGGTTGCCTCTCACTCACCCCCAACTGTGGACCTGGTCCACACCAGCCAGGGTATGACTCAATAATTTTTAGTTTCAGGTGTAAAGCATAGTGGTTAGATAGTCTAAATTATCCTTTAAAAAGTTGAGCCTGGGCTGGTGTGGCTCAGTGGATCGAGTGCTGGCCTGCAAACCAAAGGGTCTCTGGTTTGATTCCCAATCTAGGGCACATGCCTGGGTTGCAAGCCAGGTCCCCAGTTGGGGGTGCGCAAGAGGCAACTGATGGATGTATCTTTTGCACATCAATATATCTCTCCCTCTCTTTCTCCCTCCCTTCCTCTCTCAAAAATTAAATTAAAATAAAATAATAAATAATATCTTTAAAAAATAAAAATAAAAAGTTGAACAAGGGTCCATACTTCCAGGTTACTCTGCTGGCAGTGTTGATAATTTATAAACACT
Organism: Tonatia bakeri; assembly: GCA_004024845.1. NCBI lineage: Eukaryota > Metazoa > Chordata > Mammalia > Chiroptera > Phyllostomidae > Tonatia > Tonatia bakeri. Next base: position 75,516 of record PVIA01006734.1, read on the forward strand.
TTTTGGAAAGCAGTACATTTAAATGTGGTAATAGCTGTGACACTGAAATCCTACTCCTGGAAATTGCGCTAAAAATAATTCAGTGAACCAAGAGGCTATATTCATGAAGATATTTGTAATGTTTTCCTATTAGTACTGTAACAAATTACCACAAGCTTCGTGGCTTAGGCTCAAAACAACACAAATCTATTATCTTAGTTCTGGGGGATAAGAAGGCCTAACATTAAGGCATCCGCAGGGCTGTGTTCCTCCTGGAGGCTCTAGGGCAGAGTCTGGTTCCTTGCCATTTCCAGCTTCCAGAGTCGGCCTGCAGCCCTCAGCTCTCTGTGCCTCCCTCCATCTTCTAGCGTCCCGTGGCAACCTCCGGGTCACTGTCACATCTCCTTTTTCTGACTCTGACCCTCCTTCGTCCCTCTTATCGAGACACTTGTGGCTTCAATGGGCCCATCAGGATAACCTCCCAGGTCCAGGTTCTTAATCTCAACTGCAAAAGCCCTTTTGCCACCCACGTAAGGTAACATATTCACAAGCTCCAGGGATTAGGATGTGAACATCTTTGGAAGACCATTTTATTTTATTTATTTTTGGATGGGGGGGAGAGAGGGAGAGAAATATTGATGTGTGAAACACCCATGGGTTGCCTCTCATTCGCCCTCCGACCAAGACCCAACCCACAACGCAGGCATGCATGTGCCCTGAGTGGGAATTGAACTGGAGACCTTTGGCTTGGTGGGACGACGCCTAACCAACTGAGCCACGCTAGTCAGGGTGGAGGACCATTATTTTGTCTCCTGAAGTATCACTAACAGATTTTGCTATACAACCACAATATTATTATACCCAACAAGATGAACATTTATTTCTTAATCTTATCTAATATCCAGTCCATGTTCGATTTGCCATGATTGTCTTAGGCGTCCTTTTCCAGTGGGTTTACCTGAGTCAGGATAAATGCTAGGTTCACACAGTGTCTCAGGTGATAGGTCTCACAAGTTTCTTTTATCCCCAACAAATTTCCCTTACTTTTCCTTTTTGAAGCCATTTATGTTGTGTATCTCACATCCTAGGTTTGTTTCTTCACTTTCTCATTGTGATTTAACTTGTCCCTCTGTTCCTCGTATGTCCTGTGAACTGACAGCTGGGTTAGAGTCAGGTTTGATTTTTTTTTTTTAATTTGAATGTCTCAGAGGTGGTGCTTCCTGTGTTTCCTGTTGTGCCTATGACTTCACAGCTCCTGCCATCAAAAGGTGGAGTCTATTTCCTCACTCCTTGAATCTGGGCTGGCCCTGTGACTTGCTTTGATCAATAGAATAGAGTGGAATCGACAGTGTGTCCGTTCTAAGGCTAGGCCTTAAGAGACCTTGTGTGATTCTGCCTGTTTTCTTGGAATCCTGTCAACAGCCATGAGATCTAATCCAGGCTACCCCGTTGGAGGATGGGAGATCACAGGAAGCAGAGATACACTGTACCAGCTGAGGGCCATCCAAGACCCCAGACAACGAATGAGGAGCTGCGCTCACACTTACGAGACTAGCCAGACAGAAGAACTGCCCAGCTGGGCCCAAACCAAAGTGCCGAACTGCCGAACTGTAAATTGAATAAATGATTATTGTTCTAAGTCACTAAGAATTGCCCTGGTTTATTTTATAGCAAAAGCTAACTGATAATTTTCTTAAGTTCCTAGGATTATTACTCCCATCACTTATGGTTTGTTTTTGGTGACCTCTAGCCCACCTATCCTGTTTTTCATTCTTGTGTTTAAAATACATACCCTGGGTACCTGCTGCATCAAGCCGGGCTGGGTATTGGAAATACAACAATGAACAGTCTTGTCTTGGTCTTCTGACAGGCACACACACAGGCAATTTCAGTTCAGTGTGATGTTATAACAACAAGCTTATTTCCAAGAGAGGACATGGGACATCTACTCCGAATTAGAGTGTCATATGAGACTAGTATTAGAGCATCATATAAGGTGAGGGAGAAGGTGAGCCAGACAAAGATACACTGTTCAAAAGGCTAGAGAGGAGAGGAGGTGGTTCAGGTAAAGAAAAGACAAGACGCTCAGTATGGCTAGAGTCCAGAGTACAGGAGGGAGAGTGTGGAGAGGTGAGGCTGTATGCAGAAGCAGGAACTAAACACGAAGAGCTCTGTATCCCCTCGCAGGAGTTTAAATAGCTGCTAAAGGAGAACTTAATCCAATATGTGTTACAGGAAGAGCACTAGGGCTTCAACGTGAGAAAAAAAAACAAAAAAATTCGAGGCAGAAGACCAGTTAGATGGCTGTTCAGATCATCCAAATGACATCTCATTTGGTAGCAGCAGTGGGGACAGAGATAAGTGGACTGATTTTAGATGCTTAGGAGTTAGGGCTTGGTAAATGACTAGAAATGGGATGATGAAAAAAAAGGAAGGATAAAAAATGTCCCCCGAAGACTGACTTGGCCAAATGCTGGACACTGAAATAGGGAATCTCTGGAGAGGAGCAGATAGGGGAAGGGAGGATGAATTCAGTTTGAAATATGTTGTTTTTTAAATTGAATTTATTGGGGTGACATTGGTTAATTAAATTACATAGGTTTCAGGTGTACAATTCTGTAACACATCATCTGTGCATTTGTATTGTGTTCACCACCCCAAGCTTAGTCTCCTTCCATCACCATTTATTCCCTTTTACCCTCTCCTATCCCCCGCCCCCGCACCCTTCCCCTTTGGTAATCACCATACTGTTGTCTATGGGTTTTTTTTCCCTTAACCCCTTCACCTTTTTCATCCAGCCTCCCTGCATCCTCCCCTCTGATGGCTGCCAGTCTGTTCCCTGTATCTGAGTCTTTTTCTACTTTGTTAGTTCATAAGACTCTACGTGTAAGTGAAATCATCTGGTATTTGTCTTCCTCTGTAATATGTTGAGTTTGAGTGCCTTCAGGACATCCAAATGGAGATGTCCAGTAGGCAGTTGGATGTATCTAAGACCTGACAATACTTTATATATTTATTATCAAGTTGAAAAAAAGGAAGGATAGAGGGTGGCTGATTATTGAGGAGTTAGGAACTGGAAGTTCCCTCCGGATGGAAGAACAAAGGCTTTGGGAAAACAGTGAGAGAACGGAAGACTAGAAGGTAGTGGTCAGTGTGAGGTTTCAGGGATGCAACAGTACTAGTGCTCGACAATGGATCTGAGATGCTCAGAAAAATGAGAGGCCAAGCTGATGAACAGGCCACCCAGATGACAGCAGACGCTGGGGTGAAGAAACTCTGTGAGCCAGATGTCCAAATCTTTAAAAAATGAGAGGAAGAGTCGGTGCTGGCCATAAAGAGGGCAGGGAGCATGGTGGGATGGACGGCACGGGATTCAAAGACGGAGTCCAGTTCAAAAATGGGGGCAGGTGTTGTCAGGGAAGGGAAGACTCAGAACAGCATGGGGATGCCAGGAACAAAGTGAGAGGTGACTAGAGGAACTTCACTTGGGGCAGTCACCAAAGATGACAGACATGTGAGCTGAGGAATGAGCTGCTTTGTTTGCCCCGCTGTCCCGGTATGCATCATTCTTGCTTCGCCAGGGATTCGGTTCCACTGGAGAACGGAGCAGCAGCCCCGTGGCAGCGCTTCTCGAAGAGCAGGCCAGGGATAAAGTTGCCTGATTTAGCCAATGAAAATACAGAATGCCCACTTAAATTTCAATATCAAGTGTCACATGGAACATGCTTATACTTAAAAAAAAAAAAGTTTATCTGAGGTGCTTGAAGCAGCTTACTGATTTCTACAAAGCTCTGACATCGTGTGGTCATAGCCTGCCGGTTAGTTAACCTCTCCCCTCTCCAACTCAATTCCCTTGTACATATGGTAAGTCAAGAGCATGCTAACTGCTGTAACTGTTATACCTTAAAATATATAGTGGTCGAACAGAAGTTTATTTTTTTGCTAACTAAGCCAGTCACTAAGCTGGAGAGGCCCTCCTCCATGCAGTATGCAGTCATTTAGGGCTCAGGGGGATGAAGGCCCTGTCTGGGGTGTCCTCTGCATTCCAGCCTGATGGGAAGGAAGAGCAAGGAGGAACACCTGTGGGAGGTTTCTACAGGTCAGGCTGAACTGGGGCAGACATTTCTGCAGTCCATTGGCTGAACTCAGTCACAGAGTCGTGTGTAATGGCAGGGGAGCCTGGGAAATGTAGTCAAGCAGTGTGGGCAGGAAGAAGACAACAGGAATTTGAGTGAGCAATCCCTGCCACACCCCTTATGAGGTCTATCTGTGGGTCCCATGTGGGTCAAAAGATTCTGGATCAATAACCTTTGCTTTAGAAGAACTGGCACAGGTATGCACATATACACCACATCCCCACTGCTACAGAAAATGTGATTAAGAACCAAATTAAAGATCATCACACTAATTTTTTCTAGGTGTTGCAGTTTGATAGCCAAAGATGTTACCTATCAAATAGTTCTCATTAAAAGATATAGGAAAAGTCCATTCTGTGGTTCCAAATTCTAGCTGCCAGCCCACTGAGTTGGTGCTGTAGTTTTCCATTACGATAAAATTTACCACAAATCATTCCAAAACAAATGTTCCCCCCGAGTTTTTGCTTATGTAAACGTCAGTTGCTATGACAACAAAAAATACTGCCCTTGATCATATGGCAGAGCTTGCTAAGTAACAAGAAGCAACTAGCTGGTCCAGACATAAACCTAATCCCACAGGCATGCCCAACAAGGGAAATGAGAAACTAGGGCAATTTTTTATTCAAAAGAAAAAGTAAAAGTAGGGGAAGAACTTGATTCTAGTGGGAGAAAAGATGTGGCCAAAGAATTTAAATAAACCACTTCCTCTTGTTACATTTTTTTTTAAGACTTTATTTTTTTATTTATTTTTAGAGAGGGAAGGGAGGGAGAAAGAGAGAGAGAGAAACATCAATGTGCGGTTGCTGGGGGCCGTGGCCTGCAACCCAGGCATGTGCCCTGACTGGGAATCAAACCTGCAATGCTTTGGTTCGCAGCCCGTGCTCAATTCACTGAGCTACACCAGCCAGGGTTTCTTGTTACATTCTTTTTTGGGGAATGGGACCTGGCTTTCTCCTTTTTCTCGTCACCATACTTTGCCATATATAATGCGCACCTACATTTTGGTGTATTGTACATGGGATTATGGGATCGGTATACCCATGTATAATGTGCATCCTTATGTTTCCCTCAAAATCTGGGCAAAAAAGTACACGCTATGCATGGCCAAACACAGTACATCACAAGACTCCTAAAAGGATCTGAGTCCAAGACTCAGGCCAATTCTCTCGACTTCCAGCCTACCTTGACATTGGCTGGCATGGGGTCATGCCCTTTCACCATAATGCACAGAGAGAATTCACAAGGACCCTGCTCTTGCTAGCTGCTTTCTTCAGTTGCTGCCTCTGAGGTCTATATATTCTGAAAGACCTAAATAATGACAGGATGAGTGATTACTTTGATTAGTGTTTAGAATATATTAGGCTACTTTTATTATAACTGACACTTTATGTCACAGGATTTGGACTGTTTGAAAGTATGGCTAAAGCTAGAAATTAAAAATAAGATGCAAGTGAATAATCTTCATTGTTGGAGTATAGCTCCACTCTTCAGTGATCCAGTCGCCACCCTTCTGCGGAAAGGGAAAGGGGCATCGCCACAGGGAAGTACCCCAACCCTTGAGGCTGGGCTTTGATAAGCACTCTATATTTCTGCAATGGAAGGACCTTCCTAAATGGCTTTTAGTCTGACCAATATTAAAAACGAACCTACATTCTTTGAACACATACAGGACTAGGGATTCAGGGTGGAGGGCGAGGGGGCGGGAGCGGCTGAGAGGTAACCAGCTAGATCCCTATTCCCCAGGACTCGCCCCGGCTGAGGAAAACATGGATTTGACAAATAGGCATTGCCTGCTGTGAAGCAGGTCCCGTGTGGGCTCTGGAGATGTAATGAGCAAATGAGATGCAGCTCCTGTCCTGCTAGGGCTGGTTTATAGCCTGAGGAGATGGAATGAAATCCTCAGAGAAACACATAATTACAATCTGAGAGTACTGTCTAGGTGAATGATGTGATTATAAATGGGATTTGGGGGTTCAAGAAGGGCATCTCTGAGGAATGGACATTTAAACTGGTAACAGTTGTGGGAGGGAGGTGGGACAGGGAGGAAGTTCCCTAGAGTGGGGAGCTGGAAGGAGAGCCTGCCTGAAACACAGAGGTGTAGGTGAGACTGAAGAAAAGGCCATCACGGGGCGTGGGCCAACCTACAGAATGCAGACTGGGAGCGAGAGGAGACCATCAGAAAGCTTAAGTCAGGGAGTTCCACGACCAAGTTTACCTCGTGGGAAGATCACCCTGGTTGCTCCGTAAGGGACTGGGGAAAGTGAGTAACCGGGAAGGCTGCTGCGGTGGTCCCGGTGGTCCCGCAGGAAGGATGACGGCTACTTGGGAGCTGGTGGTGGAGGTCTACAAACGTGCGACAGCCAGTATTTGGGAGGCGGAGCTGACGGGACTCAGTGATGAACTGGCTGTGGACAGGGACATCTATAAATGGGTCACCAACTCGAACCTTAAGCAGAATAATCAAAGCCAATGTTTACTGAGTGCCAGGTAGCCCTACACTGACCAGGGACACTTGGTGGAGGTGGCAAGAGGGGCTGTGACCTAAACCACACGGTTGTCTACACGTTTCAAGCTGTGAGCCCAGCACAGGGGAAGGGGGCACCTTTTCTACTGGTTACTTACAAAAAGGTGTGATCTGCTCATGAGCTTTGTGTCTGGTGACCTTGACTGGAACATTTTTGGAAAGCCACCTATGGGAGTGATGGGTGTGGTTATTCCTAGAGGGTAAGACCCACAAGGGCAGAGTCTATTCCACAGGAGCTACCACTTAGAACTACCATAATCTGATAAAAAAATTCTAGTCATTGAAGCACCCAGATAGCCAAGAAAATATAGTCAAGCCCCTCTTGGTGATAATGGATGTAAGAGTACCTCTTTTCTGTGGCAATAGGCATCCTTGAGTTCATATGTTCTCTCTCTCAAAAAAATTACAAAACGATGATGAATGATGTTAAGATTTCTATTACCTATTGTTGGCAGTCTTTGGACACTGTGGCACCACCAGCAAGGCACCAAACCACCATTAAGAGCCCCCAGCAATAAAGGGCTTATGAAGCCTAGGAGCAGAGCAAGGCAGCACTGAGTCAGCACTGGAACCTGCACGAATGGCAGAGCGACTATACGGAGCTCCATCCTGCAGCACACAAAGCGCTGTGGTAAGTCCACATGTACCTAATAAGCAGTAGTACTGCACTCCTATACAGTACCAGACTCACTTTACTCTCAGAATAGACTTTCCCAGCACAAAAGGACAAACCCGTCTGTAACCTCACCTCAGTGTTCCACTTTCCTGAGTGCCTTGCTGGTACTCAGAACCTTGGAGAAGCCCACCAGCTTGAAATGAGGCTAGAAACTCCGTGAAGTTCTAAAGGGAACAGAGGGAAGGTTTGAACCAGTGAACCTCCACATGTCTGATCACTCCTTCCCATTCCCAGAAAGCTAAAATGCCCATAATCTCCCCCATTTGAAGTGGGAAGACAGAAAAAGTCCTGCCAAGCCAGTTCACCTTTGAACATTTAGTCAATTTCAGTGCTCACTGGCCTAGGATTCAATGCAGTTCTCAAATCTAGGCAAATCAGGCCAACCACAGAAATATTGGAGGCATTCCCTTATCCAAAAGCAAGACTGACAGCTTGTTTATTTCTGCTTGCTTTCATTCTGTATCCCTAGCAGGGGCGTCCAACCTTTTGGCATCTCTGCACCACCCTGGAAGAGCTGTCTTAGGCTACACATTTTATGGTTTTATGTTGGGCCACATTCATAGCCATCCTGGACTGCACGCAGCCACAGGGCCACGGGCCACAGGTTGGACACCCCTGCAAAGATGTTCAAACACTGCTCTTTCAACCTCACTTTTCAATTAAAAATCCTCATCCAAGGATGTACTTATTTTTAGAGAGAGAGGAAGGGGGTGGGAGGGTAAAGACAGGGAGAGAGAAACCTCAATCAGTCGCCTCCCGTAAGTGCCCTGACAGAGGATTAACCCTGCAACCTTTTGGTGTACGAGTTGAATGAGCCACCTGGACAGGGCATGAACCTCACTTCTTTTTCTTTTTAAGATGTTATTTTGAGAGAGAAGGGAAGGGAGAGAAACATTAGTTTGGTTGCCTCTCATGCGCCCCCTGCTGGGCACCTGGCCCACAATCCAGGCATGTGCCCTGACTAGGAATCAAACCAGCAAGCCTTTGATTCACAGGCCCAAGCTCAATCCACTGAGCTCCACCAGCTAGGGCTGAACCTCACTTATTGATGACTCTTTAAAAAAAGACTTATTCATTTAGTATTATAGAGAGGGAAAGAAGGGGAGGGAGGAAGAAAAAGAGAGGAAGAGAAACATCAATGCATCAGAGATCACATCTTACATGCCTCAACTGAGGACCTGGCCAGAAACCCAGACATGTGCCCTGACTGGGAAGCAACATTTTGGTTTGCAGCCCGGCACTCAGTCCATTGAGCCACACCAGCCAGGACTTGACTAGTTTTTTTTTTTCCCCCCCCTCCCACCTTATCCCCTCATCTCTTTTTCTTCAGGATATCTATGACAGCAGAGCTCCAAACTCTTACCCTCCTCCTGCCAAAATTAGAAGAACTATTTTCACATTTTCTTCTATGGAGGGGCCTCTTCTCTCTTCATATCTGTAAAATGAATAGAACTTAATCTGAAGATCAGGGTCACAATAAAAACTGGTATGAGTACTGCAGGCCATGTAAAGGCACCCAACACTCAACATGTTTTTTAAAACATTATTTTGGCAGTTTATTTTTTGACAGAAAGTTGCAAGAGTCTTTTACCACCTGGCAGTTAAGTGTGTGAATGCCAAAGTTGACTCCCTTTGGAGCAGGTTCCTTTATTTAACTCTGGGTGGACACTCTGCTGTCTATGGCAGAAAGTAGGTATGTTTTGGGTCCAAGGCGGAACACAGCGTAAGTGACTGGTAAAGACTGTCCTTTTCGATTTAAAACTTCAGCACCCATACAACACAAAACTATAGTGTTATGCCAATTTTAGGTATACATATTAAACACTGTGTATGTGTCTACAATTATCTACCATGGAAACGTGCTACTTAAATAAAAAAGGAGGTATCTGGATATCTACACTAACATTCTGAAATCCTATTGTACAACGTCCAAACTTCTCATTTGCTTTACAGAGCTCCCCTGCCGCATCCCTACTTTCTTTACACCCCCATATAACCATTTCTAGATAAGTCTGATGTTCTCTGTTCATGCCATTCCAGACTTCCAATTATATGATCATTCTTCCATGCCCTTCAAGTCAGTATTTTATGACTTCTGGAGACCCTTTAAACCACCACTAGTGATCAATCCCAGTTTCAGTGAGTACCCGCAGAGTGTATGTAACTACTTATTATTATATGGCTGTAGGCTCAGTGTGCACAACCATTATTCCCTAAGCATAACAGACTTAGCTCTTTTGTGAAAAATATTCAAAGATTACTTTCTTCAAAAGATCACCAAGCCAAACATTTGGCCATATTTTTATTTACTACATATACTATAAACATATACAATACATGCTACAAAAAAACATTTTTCAAAATTTAACTGTCAAGAAAGTGTATAGTGTTATAATACAATGGCACATGTTTGTATTTATTTCAAATTTGTTTATCACCCATTTCAAACCATTAATAGTGAAATGTTACTTAAGGATAATTAAAAATTATCTATTTGCATTATTAACAATACACAATTCCAACAAATTAATAAGAATTAACCATGTCAAATATTAGTATCCAAAAATTGGGCTTTTGCAGAAATGATTATATAAAATATAGCAGCCAATTTCAGTTTACTCTGCTCTGTGACAATGTATATATGCACTTGAATAGGATTCTAGTATTTCTTTTAGGAAGATACTTTTCAGTCCTTTGATTTCTTAAGGTCCACATCCAGCACAATCCAACCTGACAGTTCATATAATGGCTACAGACAACCCATCATTGAGAAATTCTTATGATTTAGGTAGAGTTGCATGTTACACTATTACATAATATGAAAAGAGACATTATAAGCCAATATCATAATGTCAAAGGCAAAAGAAAATACAAACATTCAAATCAGTTGTGACAAGGATTTTCTACAAATGTTTTAGATGTCATACTTTCAGGAAAACAAGATTTACTGCGCATTTGGATTTTACAGAATGTAAGCTGTAATTGAAAATTCTTAACAAAGCTGTCAGATGGAATTTAAGTCTCGTATTGCAAATTTGTTCACTCAACGTTGAGCACCCACTATGTGCATAGCACTGCGCTAACATTTTAAAAAGTCGAGTATTAATGTCTTTATCAAGCATTACCTTAGTGTGAGGTAAAAATATATTAAATTAGCGTCAACTCATTAATTTATTTGTGGTAATGTACGTAGTCCTGTGCCAGCTGGCTTCCCTGTGCCGGACAATGAGCTTCTGCACACCTCTCATTCACTCACACGAACATCTGCACACCAACGGTGCCAGGCACTGTGCTGGTCACGGGGAGGCCACGATTTGGTGTACATCGAAGAAGGCAAATTAACCATTACCTATGCAAAAGAATTCAAAAGGTACTTCTCTTTTCTAAAATGAGGCCCTAAGCAAAATATAAGGTGTTTCTATTGGTCATACCACACAATAGACCAGTTAGTGCCTTTCTAGACTAGAAACTAGCCTTGAACATTTCATGTTGTAGTCTATATAGCCTAGATCATTTTTGGTCTCAGAAGTCTATTCTTTGGAGCACCTGACACTAAAAAACCATTCCATACTTAAAAGGATTTGTAAACTAAACTTGAAGATAAAGAAAAAGAGCCAAAAATGAAGGCAGTTTATAATGTAATGTGTTTCAAGCACTACTCTGGCAATGTGAAATGAATAACACCTAAGTAATTCATGATTGATTCAAACATTTTTCAAAGTGCTAACCCTATCCCCAAACTCATGTAATTTTAACTTGACTTTTATACAAGTTGCACATAAAGCAAAGGGCAGAATTTGGCCCCACAACCTTCTATGGAACATTCTAAGTGATTGGTCCTTCCACTCCAAGTAGAAGTTAAGAATTCCAAAGGATCCCCAATAGGATACTGGCACTCAGGAGAAACGAACATCCCTGCTGGATCCTGTCAGTCAGGAGTCTAGTGAGCAGCGGTAGTGCTGTGAACCTACCAGGACCCCCTGAGGGAAGGCAGAGAGCTGCGAGTGTGGCTGTCCACTCAGTGAATCCAACACTGGCTTAAAGCTATGCACTGAATAAAGTGCTCTGCACATCCTGCTTGTCATCTGGAATGAAAATAAACACTTTTCTGGAGAATTAACCTATCTGTGGAAAAGGATGACAAGGGTTCAAAGAATCCCAAGAAAAAGTATGAAGCATTGACTAGAAAGGAAGACAAATGCCTCTAGTAGTGTCCTCAGAAATCTCAGGATTTGAACTGTCAGAATGAGTCATACAACGGTCATGTTCTATAAATGAAAAAGCAATCCCACTGGGTACTATTCACATGGGACATGATTTCTTCACGGGGTGAAAGGGAACAGTCTATTGCCATTTGATAGGATGCTTTCGGAACAAAAACAATGCCATTGGCTAGATCAGGGTAAGCAGTGTGCAACGCTTCTCTTCTGTCCATCGGTTTTCCACAGGTTGGCTCGCACTGCCTGAGAGAAGGGAGGCAAGGTGCCCACGCCCTCTAATACCCTCAGGCATGGCGGCTACCACCTAAAATTTCCAATTCAGAAGTTAACACACAAGCCCTCCAGTTTTGTACCCTGAATGTGGTAAATGGGACTAGCGATGTAGTAGTTCAGTCTAAAAATAATCACAGGTAACAGAACGCTTATATAAACTAGACTGTTTCGACATCTGTTAAGAAAATTGTATAGATGGCAATTGAAGAGAAAAGAAAAAGATTGTTCCCATTTGTCAGCAAAATTGTTTGTTGAGCTATACTCAGCTGAAGTCCTCATCAGGATTCTGTTGATCCAGCAGGCGGACATGTGTGAATGGGAAGTGACCTCGTTTGCCATTACACTCCCCTTCCCACTGACCACTGACATTAATCTTCGTAACCTTTACCAGCTCACCGACCTGCAGGAGGAGAATAAGGAGAGCACTTTATTTCCAGTTACGAATGAAAGCTGACAAACTCCATTTCTGATTAGGCATACCCTGCCCACATGATTGCTCTAGGTCTGACAGTACAGAATGGATACTTGCTGCCTCCCAAGCCCCAGCCACCAGAATGATTACTTGTGGTTAATGCAGGCAAAAAGAAGTGATTTTAGCAGTGCAGAAAAACACAAATACAGAAAACAGAAAGGATCCTAGGGAAATGATACTTTTTGAAGTCTCAAGTGTCTTTTGATGAGTAAGCCCAACCAGAGTAAGCTACTGTTCCTTTCCTTCATACCCATTGTTTTTAGTTTCCTGCCTGCCCCACAGGCCCTGGCCTAGGGAAAGAAGTCTATGTGCCCACCCTCCAACTCCCTACATAAAGAAGCGGCACAATCTCCCAGCCCACTCTCACACATATCCCGGCCTGTCATTACTTGCAGAGCAGGAGGCAATCATAGCAAGCATACTTAACTTGGTCCCAGAAAATGAAGTGTTCCCATCACCTCTCAACCAAGACAAGGTATTCCCCATTTGGGCAGGCATAGGCAAAAACTCCAAATGTCCCTGGCTCTCTGCAAAGCTCCCCCACCCTACCCCACCCCACCCCACCCCACCCCACAATGCACTGACAGATTTTATTGCTCCCTCAATGCCAATCGGTACCTGTTCACTAATAAGGGCCACATGATGTTTTTATTGTTACAAAAAACTTCGTGTCAGAAAATCAAATACAAAGATTTAAGCCCAGGCTACTGTGGCTCAGTGGATTGAGTGCCGGCCTGTGAACCAAAAGTCACTGGTTCAATTCACAGTCAGTGCACCTGACTGAGTTGCAGGGCAAGTCCCTGGCTGAGAGCATGAGAGAGGCAACCAATGCATGTATCTCTTGCACACTGCAGTTTCTCTCCTACTTTCTCCCTTCCTTCCCCTCTCTCTAAACGTAAATAAATAAAATCTTAACAACAAAAAAATAGCCGTGACTACTGTGGCTCAGTGGATTGAGTGCCAGTCTGTGAACCAAAGGGTCGCAGGTTCAATTCCCAGTCAAGGCACATGCCTGGGTTGCGGGCCAGGTCCCCAGTAGAGGGGGCGCATAAGAGACAACTACACACTGATGTTTCCCTCTCTTTCTCGCTCCCTTCCCCGCCTCTAAAAATGAATGAATGAATGAATGAATGAATGAATGAATAAATAAAATCTTTAAAAATAAATAAATAACAAAGATGAAAAAATTTTAAAATGGTAAGGTCATTCTGATAGATGGATTCACACGGTGGCAAAATATTAAACAATATTGCCCTGGCTGGTGTGGGTCATTTGGTTGGAGCGTCATCCCGTAGACTAAAAGGTTGTCAGTTCAGTGTCCAGTCAGGGCACATGCCTGGGTTATGGGTTTGGTCCCTAGCCTGGGCACATGGGAGAAAGCAACTATCGAGGTCTCTCCCTCCCCCTCTCTCTAAAAACTAAAAAATAAAAAAGTCAATGGGCATGTCCTCAGGCCAGGATAAAATATATTAAATAAATTAAATGTTTAAAAAATATTAAGCAATATTTCATTTAATATTTGGAGATAAGGCCCCAGATGTCCCTGGACTAAAGAGCTCATAGCTATCTTTTAATCGTCGACATCTGAGTACTGAGCCTACAAGGTTTTTTAAGCATAACTGTTCATTTGGTTTTATTAAGTTAATAACTAATATTTATTCAACTTTGATAAAGTACTGTAGAGGGTATTTTCAATAAATTATTTTCTAGTCATTGTAATAACCCTATAAAGCAGGAATTGTTTTCATTTTACAGGTGAGAAAACTGAGATTCCAAAAAATTACATGATACACCTGAGGTCACATAGCCAATGGCAAGGCTGGGATTTGAGTCCAGGAGTATCTGGCTCCTAAAACAATTTATATTCTTTTTACTATACCAGGAACTTTCAAATTATGCTGCCAGGGCCCTACAGGGTCCCTAAGAATGTCTGCAGGCCAACTGCTAACCAAAGCCAACTCAGGTCTAGGTCCAGGGCCTTAACCAGTCTGATGACCTCATTCACAGAGGCAGCAGCTTCCCTACTGTCCTGTCTGTAATTCCCTAAAGAACAATCTGAAAAACACACAGGTCTAAAGCGGTTGTGGAGGTCACAGGATGCTGAGAAAAGGAAACAGAAACCAGGGAATATTAGAGAGACAACGAGTAGGTGAGAAAAAGCAGCGGCTCAGCCTGCTGATATCGTAAAGACTAATAAGGCTGATGGTGTAAGGGGAGGAAGGGGAAGAATGATACTGCATGTACATCCTGCCAAACAGATCTGACCCCTACAGGCTGTCAGCACCAGGGTTCTGTTTATTCCCAGCAATCTTCCAAGTCAAAGTTCCTGACATCTGAGCAGACCAACTATGACAACTAGATTTTTACATAGCCTTTGGGGAGAGGAAGACCAGGACATCAAGTGAAATTTCCCTGCTAGTAAAATCACTCTGAAAAATTTCTTCCTTTATCCCCAACTCTAGTTCTCAGACTTTATCTCACTTGTTTCTTTCTTTTAAAAACTCTTACAATGTTGCTGCCCTCGCTGGTGTGGCTCAGTGGTTTGAGTGCCAGCCTGCGAACCAAACGGTCACCAGTTTGATTACCAGTCAGGGAACATGCCTGGGTTGCAGGCCAGGCCCCCAGTAGAGGGCGCACAAGTGGCAACCACACACTGATGTTTCTGTCTCTCCCTTCCCCCACTCTAAAAATAAATAAAATTTTAAAAAAACCCACAAAACTCTTACAGTGTTGCAAGAAGCTAGGCACAGCATCAGCTCTGTAACACTTGACAGTTCCTTCGTGAAATTTCCTTGTGCCTGTCCTGTCAGCTACCCCCAACTCCTCACCCTTCACACACATGCACATGCGCGCAGCACATTACTAAAATCGCTAGCGATGCTAGCTCCTTGCTCTGTTCAGGTCAATTATATCAAGTGCAGAACTTCCTCCCTCCATTTAAAGTATTTATTTATACCATATGTCGCCCTGGCTGGCATAGCTCAGTGGATTGAGCACGGGCTGCGAACCAAAGCATCGCAGGTTCTATTCCCAGTCAGGGCACATGCCCGGGTTGCAGGCCATGGCCCCCAGCAACCACACATTGATGTATCTGTATCTCTCTCTCTCTCTCTCTCTCTCCCTCCTTTCCCTCTCTAAAAATAAATAAATAAAATCTTAAAAAAATATATTTATTTATACCATATGTCAAAATAGCCATGTCATACCAAGTGCTATTCTGGTAACTGGATCTAGAATAATGTTAAGTCCCCCACTTAACAAAAATATTTGAGGGGATGTGTACGCTCATGTCAAAAATCTAAATAGCCACTCATGTCAGGTTCTCTAGATGGGGACAAAGGGGCCAATTTCTTTTAAGAGGCTGGTTTGATGACATCCCAGCTAACATCCCTAAGAGCTATCATATCTGAATCCATCATTTTATTGGTGTTACAAACATACACAAAGGACACGAGGGAACATTCTGGAGTGCTGGAAATGTTCTATACTTTCACCTAGGTGGTTATCACACAGGTGAATATGCATGCAAATTGAGAGCTGTATACTTATGATTAGTACATTTTACCAAAGGATTTCAGATCTACATAAAAAGGTGTCAAGAAGAGAATGTCTATTACATTTTACCCAGCTTTTCCAGGTGTTTTGTAGAAGATGGTTCTTCAGGATACATCTTTTAATAGGCCCACCATTCTACTCATTACCTAAATCTAGGTTTCAACACCTGTTTTCTCTCGGTGTTCCATGATCTTTATTTTTAAAAATTCAAAGTGTCGTAGGGCAGTAGGAAGTAATGGGGAGAAAATGGGGACAACTGTAATTGAACAATAAAATTTTTATAACTAAATAAAGAAATAAATTTGAAGTGCCGTGTCACAGTGCATCCCACAGCCGTAAACAAAAGGCAGGATGCACCGTGGACCAGTCCAGCCCCTCACTGTCAGCACCAGAGACCCACCCGGCTTGTCCACAAGTGGGCAAAACCTGCTGGTCTGCCCTCAGACCTTTCTTCTTCCAAAGTTAACAGGGAGAAACAGCAGGGGCACCTACAAGGCCAGATGTTTCTTGATGGGGAGAATTAAATGCAAATTAGACCTCTGGACAACATTAGAACCATCTCTGATGTATACACATAATCTCTTAATCTTACCCTACAGGGGAAGGGTCAGGAAAACCGTTCCATATTCTGGAATTCAAAATCTTCTTTTTTTAAAGATCTTATTTATTTACTTTTAGAGAGAGGAGAAGGTAGGGAAAAAGAGAGGGAGAGAAATTCATGAAAGACGCATCATTCAGTTGCCTCTCGCATGCCCCCAATTGGGGACCTGGCCTGCAATACAGGCGCGTGCCCTGATTGGGAATTGAACCAGCCACTTTTCGGTTGGCAGAACTGTGCTCAAT